>OY804601.1:44807375-45003471 GCA_963680895.1 Fragum sueziense | reverse complement strand
GGATAGTCCAACGAAAAAGTGTTGGATTGTGAAATTTTATAGGATGAAAAGAATAAAAAGTCTACCCAAGTAGAAATTTGAAAGGGTAATGAATCTTTACCCAATCTTTATCCTTAATAAGGAATATATACATGTCTGACCACAAGCATGTGTGCAAAGTTTCAATACTTTAACAATGGTAGAAATAAAAATGTTACAAGTACATAATATCTGCATGTAAATCGTTAGCCAAACATGTCTATGTCGAAAATTGTTAAAATGTCCCAGAAATGTGTGTGTCTGAGTGTGAGTTGAGGACGGTATTATCATCACAAGAAACATTTTGAAAAAAAAATAATAAAGCCAGGAATGTTGTAGAAAGATAGGTCTCTGCCAAAACTAGGTTTTGTTTGGGAAAGGGTTAGGTGAACAAGCAACTTTTGAATATCAGTTTTCTGACGTTATGTTTGAATCATGTTTGCTGCCTTATTAGTAGCTAAAGAGATGGAAAAGACGAGACAGAAACACAAAAATATATAATCAAATAGAAATTCTTCAGAGAAAATGAATACAACTGCTTGTATCGGTATTTGCTTCTTATCTCTCATTGGTTTCTTTTTTCACGCAAACCTAGCGTAGAGAAAGCATCAGTTGGTCTTATCTTGTGTCTAGTTGTTTGGGAAAGGGTTAAACAGACAGAAATGGCAAAGGTCAAGCTTACCTTTTCCCAAAGAAAACGCCCAAATTACGGTAAACAAAGTGACCAGTTATGGAACGAATCAACCTCCAAACAGTGACATATTACGTCAGAGGTACGTAATTCTGATTCAGGGGAGATCACTGGGTGCGCTGCAGTTGTCGTTGTTGCAAAGGGAGGTCATTCTAAATGCCAAAATATTTTGATTTTTTCGTCTTTTGTTGTTTCATTTGACGTTTTTATAAATTCATCGGCTGGGATTCGTTGTAGAAACTGTTCGTACAAATTCAAATCTAATGTAGAAGTCTCTTTACAAAAAATGTTTTAAAAAATCTCCGTAAATCCGAACATGCTCGATTATTTCCGTTGTTGCGGAAACAGCCGACATTACACGAATCATTTAGAGCTAATGATGGGTCGTATTCCTTAATATCGGTTTTGTTGGCTCTCTTGTATCTAAAAAATAACTTTGCTTTTCTGAATGGTAAATGGGTTATGCTAATTTGTCAAAAAGATGTAGAATTTATTTGCGAAATATTGTTTTAATTAGTAAAAATTAAGGGCCTCTGGAGAACTTCCTACCATTTCACAACATCCAATCAGAGCTTGCACCCGTTTGCTCATTTTCATAATTTTATCCATTTTTAAAAGATAAATGACCCATGTCATATGGCAAGAATAACATTTGTCGAGACAGGGTTAAAATCCACAACCCCTGGATTGTCAATTTTCTATAGTGGTCCAATTTGAATACAGCAGCAGATGATAAATTTGATGACGCAAACCCTTTTCAGGTAATCTTTGAGACAAAAAAGCTTAGATTAGAAAAACTGTATGGCAAAATGTGTTTATGCTGATCATCAGCATTTCCTTTTCTTACCTCGGTCAATATTTTCAAAAGTCTATTCTATAGACTAGTAGAAGAGACTTCAAAACCAGCTCTTTGGAAAAGTGTTAATGATAATCTTGATTCGAAATATATTTATCAATTTCTTGATAACACGATGCAAGTTAAAGAAGTGCAGCTGCAACATGATGACACTTAAAGTCACCCATTGGGCACTGACATGACGACCTCTCTACAACACCGCTGTCCTCTGCTCCATGGAATATCTGTAATGAAAAAAATAAATAAATACAATAAAAATAAATATACCTATCAGTCAAATGAAACGAATCATTGTTAAGATGCTAGCTAGTTTCAACAAAATTCATTTCAAAGACCGGAAAAATACTGATATGTAAGAAAATTTGGGTGTCCGATAATACTAACCAAATTCATGCTGCTTTCTTGTTTAAGAAGACTCGTTTGAGCATAAATCATGAGTTTGTAGTAAAATACGAGTGGGAATTAGAATACTCGTTAGCAGCCCAAGATATAACTCATGAAAACAACAGAAAAACCAAAGCAGTTACCTGAACTTTATTCGTGATGTTTTTCATCGATGCCCGTACGCTAGCCATATCAACTTTCAAATTGTCCTTAACAAAACGCAACATCCTTCCATTTTTATACCGACTGTTCGCTTTTCTTGGTGAGGTTTGACTGTCCATTGGCGTAGTTTACCCAGTAAGAAATAGAGCCATCGAGTTTGCAGTAGTTTGTTTTGGCGTATTTGACACGACCTGGAAGTGCGAAATCACTTTAAGTCTCGCGTGTCACGTGACCTTACTGAAGAAAATAAGCAAAGCCTGATACGGACGAAGAGAGTAATAAATTTGTACCTTGAGTGTCCACAATCCACATGTATATTAAGCATGGGGACCCAGAGTAGTAGTAGCTGTAGTAATTTGTCTTTATTTTCAACTTGAAAAGGAAAGAAATATGTTCAATTTCCATGATATAATTTGGAATTCGAGCTAGTGATGTTGTATAGTCCATGTATAATTAGGTATATGTGTGAAAACTGGTAAGGTTGAATATTTGGTTTTAGCAAGGTGTCCATTAATCCTGAAGAGAGCCTTATAAGCCTTTCCCAAATAATATAGAAATTTGTCGTTATTTATATGTCAGCATATGCTTCATTATTTTGTTTTAAACTCAAGAGTGCGTTTTGAACATTCTGTCCTTTATATTTCTTTAAGGTAGAGAAAAAACATAATATATTATATACTTAAAGAAATGAAAGCGTATCATTGAACCCTCATTGTGTTATATAGTTTGTCCACGTTTTTTTTCTATGGTGAAAAATTGTTCATGAATTTGCATCCGTTCCTGTATTGGGACGCCATCGTCATTGTTTAGAGGTTCTGGTTGGGATTGATTGTTTTTTCTTTTTGTTATCTGTTCAAAGCATGCTTTTACTATTTTTGTCCATGAAACACCAATTGCAAATGCCGTCTGCTTCTCATTTCATTTTTACATGTAACCTACATTCATTACATGCATAGCCTTTTTTGAAATTATACATTTACTGTGATTCAAAGCTCGATTTCTGTCCGTGGCTGAATTATGCTGCTCATTTTCGGTTGCGGGTGGCGGAGAAGGAAAACTTGAACCATCATTGATGCCTATTTTTTCTTATTTGTTGTACTTTTCTTCACTAGAAACACTTTATATGTTGTTTTGCATTGCTCAAACAGTTTTTATGTTTATGAATATTTGAATATGTATGGTCATGTTCCTTTTCCTATGAACGTGTGGCAAATTCTGAATAAAAATGATCACGACATATCACATGTCTTCTCGTAATTATTTACTCTCTCATAACAATGTTCAGATTCAAGTAGACTCTTTTTTAGTGACATGGTATAAAAGTTTGAATGTAGATTTGGTATAAAAATCAATGTATACTGGTGCCGCTACTCAGCGTGATGTATTTGGTGGTTGAAATTTAGCTTATTCACTATATCAAACAATAGGAGGTTTTTTATAGGATAATGTATACATGTTCAAGTGTTAATTTCCTTTATATAATCGCAATTAGATGTGTGAAATGGAAGTGTAGGCGTATGAACTTGAAAATGGCCACAGGATGATTTATAGATTTACGATGAAATGACGATTTCTCAACTCAATAATCATAAACAGACTTGATCTAGATAAATTGAAATTTTGAATGTGAACACAAAAATACCATCGTATGTCAAAATATACAGATGTGGAAATAAATAGATATACGTGGGTATAACATGCAGTACATAAATGTACATTTGATTAATCAGTAAATGTACATTTAATTGATCAGTAAAGCGCATGGAGATGACATCATGAAATGTAAAACAATGCAAGTAGAGTCTGTTCACAAACAAACTGAATTACTAATGGTGGAAATTGACATTGATTGGAAAGTGAATGCATCTTCCTGATGTTTAAATTTTGCTTTAGAATAGTTCTTTTCTAGAGAGAAAGTTGGACGGAACTTAATCTTTGACAGCAACGACAGACGATAAAAAAAACGTATAAAATTTGACAACCAATATTGAACCCACATTATTATATGAAGGCAAATCACTGCATTTAAAAACAATACTATGTTGACCAAGAGTATGAAAAGATCTCGGTTTACTTGGATCCTGATATTATGTTACCAGGCATAACTTTTTCAAGAGAAGCTTCCAAGCAATTCCACATGTCTGGTGTCTTTTTAGCATGGAATTTCACTGTATTGGTCTTCAAATCCGTTGACAAATGACTTTTTGGCCGGCAGGTTTGGTTGATCGACAAGAGTAGGCTACCAGAAGAAATCCTTCGATTAAGTTTTAAAGCAATTACGTAGATTTGTTCGACCGTGGAAATCTAGCTTTAAATCCTTATGGGTCAACTAACCGTCCTGCAGTTTTTGATGTTGGCCCTACATCTGTGTCTATCTCCTATAGTTTCTATTCCCAATCTTGAAATGTCGGCATCAATAAAGTGGACTGCTTTCGTCGTTCATTCTGTCGTTTTCAAATGTGCCACTCAGGTTTGACAATCAAATTTCGTCTATGACGGCCTTCGAATACGTGTTATTTGTCGCCATTTTCCTGTCAGATTCAATGACTATCTCACTAGCAGGCCACTCTATTGCGATCGAGTGACACAGACTACGAAAAAAATATGGAAATTAATAAAAAAAAAATTGTAAGCATTTTCGCTCCAAACCTCCGACCTCTTGCGGGTGATTCCCTTGAAATCATGCGCTTTCACATCGCCTAAGAGGTGTTCGTTGTCAGTCACTGCCTGAACAAGGATTATCTCCTCTTCGGTCGACCAAGGCTTCGCTCTTTTTGTTTGCGAGCATTCCGTCGTCTGCGGATGGGTTTTGGCCATTAGAACAAATTAGAGTAGAACCTTTTATGCACTCTAGAGGCCGCGTTTATTGTCACTTTTAGCTTGGGTTTGGACAGAATGATTGTCTTGATGTAATCTCGGAAAGTTTGAAATAGGGTCAACCCGAGCCAAAAACTTGGTCACAGGGTCAATTCTATGAAAAACCTTTAATGCATTCTTCTTAGAAGCCCCACGTCTTATCAAATCTCAAGCTGAAAGTATGTCATATAAAAGGAAAAAATAGTTTCATAATCAGAATGTTACTTCCCAGATGACCCTCCTACCCCTGTTTTAGTTTGTGGACACTTACCTGTTGACGATTTGGTGTTCACAGCAAACGCTATGACCCCTGTTTTGAGACCTGTTCTGTTGTGCAACTTCCTCATACACACACGGACCTAACAATAGCAAGATTTACATCTAACAACCAAGTGTCCAGACAAACCAGAAGAAAGAACACCGATTGCATCGTTGAAACTTAATTCCTTATGACAACTGCTACAATTCATATTGTTAAAAAACACTTGCAGGTCCAAAACAAGCCGACAATAGTCAAGTGGCGCTAGTCGTCCAACGAAAAAAATGGTGTTTATGTCAAGAAAAGAAGAACGACTATAATAAGTATGGTCAGACTCGGAAAATGTGCTGCCAGCAGCTGGTGTAGATGATTCAAAAACAGGAATAATTGGTGGTTGGGGCAACTTCTTCTTCACCAAATTTCCAGAGCTCGTTTTCTTCTTTCTAAGCTGCTTCGTAGTGCGAAATAATCCCCCGTCGCCGAGGATTCGGTCCATTTTTTCTGTTTGACACCATTTTTTCTGTTTGACAGACGACAGCTACCGGAAAGCGTCTTCCGTCAAATGATGTCTCAAATCAAAACATTTGTAAACGATTCCTTTACTGGTTTATAAAATAATGGCTCAACGTTGTAGCACTAAAATATACATGGTCTGATATTTTATCCTATGTTAAAAAAACATCATTGTCGTTACCTAATTTGCGGGGTGTTTACGGCAGCATGCGCGATTTAGAAGCGCATTCGAATCGCATTTGGCTACCTTAAAGCTTATTTTTCAAATGCATAATTTGCATTTGACAGAAAGGGCGTTCTGAAAATAGTTCTGATCTCGCTCCTTAAGATGAACACGGAGTCCTTTGAACCATCTGTGCATCAAGAACACAACATTTTGCTATTTTTGAATTTTAACCAAGGCCGATTTTCTCCACGATTCTTGGTACTATCGAGTAATGTACGAATGAACTCGTACCGTTTTACTGGTTTCTTTTTTTTCCATCGAATGTGGGTTTGTTTTTTGTTTGTTTGTTTTTTTTTTTTTTTTTAATTTTCATTGCCTTCCCGAGAACAAGGGTTAGAATTCGCAAAAAATGCCCCGTTAGATTCTCATAATACAGACCATATTTTAAACCAAATAGTGTGACTTTTTCTCGTTTTTGGACGATTTTACTTTATTTTCGGGGGGAGATGTGAGTAGATTCGGTCTGAGATTCACCTTTTTTAAATTAATTTTTATTTTACATCGGTTGATTTGAATTCGATGTGGCTCTTCATTTTGTTAGTTTTGACATATTTTGCTCTATGAATGACAAGTTCTAAAATGACGAAGTTCGCTCAGATGATACTATTTTTTAAAGACTGTGATTCAGTCCATTCGCATTTCCTAGCATTGAATTCGTTCACAGATGCGCATTCGTGGGACAAATTGATCAGATTTATGCCGAATTTGTTTTGACAGATGTGTGACACATGCATTGCCGTATGCAGGTTTGGTGAACTGATCAGTATGAAGGTCTGACATGTAATACTGTGTATACCTAGATGTTTTTCGCAAATAAATATCTAATAATTTCATTCAGTTGGGATAAAAGTAGATCTACGTAGTGGATTCATTTTTACTCTTCAATGAGACACTTATCTGTTGACAATTTGGTGTTCACAGCAAACGCTATGACCCCTGTTTTGAGACCTGTTCTGTTGTGCACCTTCCTCATACACACACGGACCTAACAATAGCAAGATTTACATCTAACAACCAAGTGTCCAGACAAACCAGAAGGAAGAACACCGATTGCATCGTTGAAACTTAATTCCTTATGGCAACTGCTACAATTCATATTGTTAAAAAACACTTGCAGGTCTACAACAAACCAGCAATACTCAAGAGGCTTCAGTCGTTCAGCGAAAAAAAATAGTGTGTATGTAAAGAAAAGAACGATCAGATTAAGTATGGTCAGACTCGAAAAATGTGCTGCCAGCAGCCGGTGTAGATGAATCTAAAACAGGAATAATTGGAGGTTGGGGGCAACTTCTTCTTCGGCAAATTCTCTTGGATCGTTTTCCTCTTTTGAACCTGCTTCGGAGTACGAAATAATCCCCCTTCGTCGCGTACTTGGTCCATTTTTCTGGTTGATAGGTGACAGCTACCGGAAAGCGTCTTCCGTTAAATGATTTCGCTAATCATAACATTGGTAGACAATTGTATTGCTTGTTTATAAAATACCGGTTCAACGTTCCAGTACTAAAATATGCATGATCTGATATTTTATCCAATGTAACGATAAAAAAGATCCATTGTCGTTATCTTATTTTCGGGGTGTTTACAATACCATGCGCAATTTGGATGCGCAGTCGAATCGCATTCGGTTACCTTAAACCTTATTTTCCAAATGCGTGTTTTGCAGATGACTGATAGAAAGAGCGTTCTGAAAATAGCTGAGGTGAACACAGAGTCCTTTAAACCAAATGTACATCAAAAACAACATTTTGCCATTTTCGAATTTTAACTAAGGCCGATTATCCCCATGATTGTTGGTACTACAGATGAACTTGTACCGTTTTAGTGGTTTCCGTTTCTTCAACTGAAGGCTTTTTATACGACCGTCGAAGACGGGACGTATTATGGAATCACCCGTGGCGTTTGGGCGTCCGGCGGTGTCCACTTCTTTGTCCAGAGCATAACTCTGTCACCTTTAGTCAGATTGACTTTAAACTTGGCAGTTATTTTCTTCTCGTCAATAAGGAGTGCAGTGCACAAAAACCATAACTCTATAAATATTTTTTTAGTTATTGTCCTTTGTTGTTTTTCATACTTGAATCTTGTCCGGAGTATATTGTAGGCAGCCGGCGGTTTTAATTTGTCAAGATTAATAAGCTTCAGAAATCTTAACTATCAGAGATAGTTTCACTAGCTGATCTAGACCGAGATTGGCTCCTAGATTTTCTGCTACACGCAATCTATGGTAATAAGCTTTGGAAATCTTGGCTACCAATGGTAGTTAGTTTCACTAGCTGATCTAGACCGAGATCGGCTCGTTCGGATTTTCTGCTGCACGCGATCTCCTTCAGGACTAGGCGAAGCTTTGCGAGTTCATTTGAGAAGGGCTTCTGGTTTCGACCGGGGCATAAAGGGGCAATTGCATTAGTCAAAGAGAAAAGGGGATTTTGGCAACACTGACAAAATGAATTGGTCAGACAACCCAATTTATCTAATCAAAAAGGGCCTCGACAAAGCTTCCGTAGTTAATCATAGTAAAAAGGGGCATGTGAGTTTTGACCGACATAAAGGAAACGGGGCAACTGCAAGAAGATCTAGGCGCGAACAGAAAAAGAGACCACTGGCTTACAGTTGACAAGGCAAATTGGAAAGACTGCCAATTTCCGTTGTCATAATGTTCCAGTCAAAACTTAACAGCAGGTTATTGTAAAAAGAGGGTCTCCTGGTTTTGACAATCAAAAATAAGGGAGAAAGACATAGTTAGGACAATACTACAGTAATTTAATTAAGTTAATAAATAGATTTAAACAACCAATCATGACGATCTTTCAACAACAAAAAAAAACTAGTCAGAGCTAGGGTCGATTCTGGCTTAGCAGGGAAAGGAGACTAGTGTCTCTCTTCCAGGCCAGGCCAGCAAACAACGAAGGCTTCGACGGAAGAAGAAAGACAGGCAAATGTCCCCATGCTGAAGCAACGTTAAAGAAATCGAAGATTTGAAGCACGAAAGAAATTGGAAAAGAGACTAAGGTCTCTTTAAGAAATGAAATTAAGAAGTTTGGAAGAGGATAAACGATGAAAAGAGACTAGAGTCTACTTTCTAGGTTTAGCCGACAACGTTAAGATGGTTGAGGCCAATGTCTCTAAATCAGAGACTGCTGTTTTAGTTGCAGTTTTGTGTATTTATTTTTTTTAAGTTGTTTAGTTGACTGTTGATGTTTTAAGTGTTAAAAGAAATTAATAAAGCATAATCAAAAATTTTAAACATGTTGTTAGATCCATTATTCCAATTATTAATCCAAAATTCACTATAACACAATATAAATCCCAAATTTAATCCACACAGAAAAGTCATAAACTAAAAAATTCGCGCTCCAAAACTTGGCCAGACGAGCGCGCTCAAGTATTTACACTGGCCGGCGAGTACGCACGTGAATGATTGACCAATCAGAGTCCAGAGCGATTTGGCCAAGGCAGAGTGGCGGATTTATTTTCCTGACAAGATCAACCCAAGCTCAAACAAAAGATAGAGTCTAGGGAAAAGAGTAACAGAACTCAGTTCACGAGATTCTACAGTTTGTTCTAAAATATAAAACATTACGGGGAAAGGGGGAGAAAAATGCTAGAAATAGACATCAAAAAGCGCGGGCGGTAATTTGTCCCGTCCGCGAAAAGAAGTAGTCCCAAATATTATTATATAGTATTCAAGCAAAAACAAACAATTAGAGGCAATACTCACCTAATATTTGATAAACAACCCATAATCTGTCGTTAAAAGGGCATTTCATTACGTTATAACCGGAAAATTGAGAAACCGAACAATATTCTTACACCGCGGCTCACGCATCGTTGAACAATGAACAAGCACGCCTCCGCCATAGTAGACAAATTCCAAACACGACAATGCAGTGAACATTTTACTCGAAAACGGACAGAATATGGGTTGTCATCGTACAAGAACCGATAAAGAAGTAAGTACAAATGTACATATGTCAATGCAACTATTTGTATATGGAAATACACCAACTCTAACGATTTCATAGAAAAATCAATCAACAAACACGGCGACGAGCCAGGTTCCAAAACAGCAAGGTTGACAAATCGAACAAAAGACAAAATACGGACCAGGATTGCATGACACTCGTCTAGAAACTCATAAATAAGTTCAATGCAACTGTACATGTCTGCAAATGTACCAGTAAATAGAGTTTAAAAGACTTTGAAGATCACAAGTGTACCTATTCCCGGACGACAATGAATTCGGATGTGAGTGGCTATTACAATATAAAGCAGTGTTACCGGCGTATCTTATGACAGTTTGACACCTTGTTTTCATTGCCTTCCCGAGAACAAAGGGCTGGATTCACAAACAAACCGTCATACTGCCATAGTACAGACCATTTTTTAAAACCAGATAATATGTCTTTATTGACGATTTCTCTTTTTTGATAATCTTATTTCGGGGGAGATGGGAGTAGATTAGGTCTGTAAGCACATTCAGAATTTTCATTTGACACCGGTTGATTTGAATTCGTAGTTGATGACGGCTCATCATTTTATAAGTTTTGACAGTCATATTTTGCTCTATGGCTGGCAAGTTATAAAATGACGAAATTTGCTCACGTGATATTATTTCTCCTTTGAGGTTGGTTCAGTACATTCGCATTTCCTCGCATTGAATTGGTTCACTGATGCGCATTCGTAGGATAAATTGATCAGATTAATGCCGAGCTTGTTTTGACAGATGTGTGACACATGCATTGCCGTATGCAGGTTAAATACTTCTGTAGCTAGGTGGTTTTCGCAAATAAATGTTTATGATAACTTCATTTAGTTTGGATGAAAGCAGATCTACATTGATGTCGGTAATGTACAGCATGAATTCATATGATATTTGTGAACTGGTGTGCTTGCGTCAAATTTTGAACGTACATAGTGGACGGACGACAAACAAGGAGTGGCCACTATAATTAAAGTGCGACAAAGGCCCACGTTGAGCACTTAGCGCTCATGTGAGCTAATAGTTTCATGACCATATCAATCCCAGTAGCAAGTAATATTCCACTTATTATGAATATGAGTGCAACACAAAACCTAAATCTATCTCCATGATGAAGTATTTTACTCACTACATTTAATTTGTTCCGTAGTGGATCTTTTTTCTCTGTCTTCAAAGAGTAGAAATGACACAATATCAAAAAAAAATATTCCTCAGGAAATATGATAAATACACTACATTAAAATATATTCTTTATTTCGGCAAAGTTTGCCGTTTTCAAGAGATTGAAAAACTTAATAGCACTACATAATTATTTTATAAACTATTTCAGCCATTTTGTTTCGTCTCCATGAGGTTCTTCGTTTATGTATGTGCTGTGTTGTACTTCTCTTCTGCCAGGTCTCTTTGATTATTGAAAGGTGTGAGTAAAAACGGCTGTCATGGGTAACCCAAATATGCCAATAAGGGTTCGTCTCCAATGTCTACATACAAAAATATGATTTCATAAAATAGAAATTGTTTTATACCTGCTGTGGTTTTAACGCTTGACGTTGTGTCAGTGTCTTTACTCTGCCAGGGGAACTTTTGCAATGCGATCCTAAAGCAAACTAGGGCCCCGTTTTATCAACGAACTTACGCAAGAATTTTTCGTAGATTTGAACGTAAGTTCAAATTATTTGCGTAAGTGCGTTTTACTAAATAAGTTCGCAGCTAAGAATATCTTAAGTTTTTGCGTAACTTTACGATCAAAAAAAGTTGACGTAAGTATTTTCGTAACTAATGCCAGTGCCTCAATTTACCTTATAAAGCCTTGTAAACTAACGAATAAACGAAAAATTCAAAATATATATCGAAAGAAAGGTTGAAATTCAAAATTTCACGGAAAATGTTTGTTTATTTCGTTGCGTTTTCTCACTTTGTTTTGTGTTACTATTTATAGAACAGAATAACAACAACATGACAGCTAGTATTTTTCACGTTTACCCGATTCTAATGGACACCTTCGAACGTTTGGAACTGTATGAGTGTTCAGCACAATAATAGTTCAGCAATTCGCCTAAAATATCCAATTTCTGTAATTTTTAATAGCAGAATTACCTTTATCAATGCTAAAAAGCACAGTTTAAAACTAGTACACAACTAGTATTCTTTTATATTTACGAGAAACTTAACCGGGATAAGAGCACATTGTTTATTTATTTTTAGCCACTGTTGTTCTATTTTTAGAGTTACGATAATTTTTTTCTTAAGTTCAAAATTTTCTTACGATCGTTTTGTAAAACGCACTTAAGAATTTGCGTAAGAATTTTTTAGACGTAAAGTTACGCAAAAACTTACGCAAATCTTAGTAAAACGGGCCCCTGGTCACTAAGGATGATATGACCCAAGGGAGATAGCTGTCGGTTATCTAATGATTTACATATCTCTATTGAGTGGATCTTTTGTTGAAGGAAATATTTATTCAAAGCATCCAGATTTATGGCCCGCAATACATATAATGCACTTCCTCCGTCATGGGTAGTTTACCGCGTGAAAACTCCATCTGGTGCGCCCGTAATTAATACCGTGTAGAATTTTGTCCAGTTATTGCCGTTTCATTCTATCTCATGATTTAACTCAGCAACGTCTAACCTTAATATTTTACATTACACATGTTTAATCATCATCTGAAAGCAGACGCGGAATCTATTACCTTTGATTCAGATTTGAGAATGTTTCCTCGCGTAAGAGCGTCTTTTTAGTAGATATTCTTTCCGATATTAGCAGCGATGGATGTCCAAAGTGAAACGTCTTTTTTTTCTAGAACTCAAACCATCTTTACATCTCCACCAGTGTATTATGAACTTCTTTATTAGCACATGGTTTTTGTCTGTAAAGGTGAAATGAATTAAACTCAAGAAAACGCAATTAACAAAAAGCGTTGAAGTGAGATTTCTTTACTTCTTAACAAAGCACGCAAATCAGTGAAAAATATTTGCAATCCTGTCACCAGCTGGCTCATCTAAACTGCTGTCACATATAACCGGATTAACCGCACACGGTTTTGCTATTTCATTTGGTCTTTTTGCGCTTTCATTTCTTGTTCGTTCCATAATTTGGATAAATTGTACAACACAGCATACATAACAATGGTCCTGCTTACTTTGTCTGGTCTCATTCTAACCAGAAACAAATACCGATTTTGCAGTAAAGTTCCGAAGGGAACTGATTAAAACATTTAAAAAAGTATTGCTAAATTTTTAAATTTTCGGCACAATGCCTTCTTCAGAAACGCAAAATAAATTTCAATTTCAACTCTATTCCATTATGAAAACGTATGTCATGGGCGCCGCAATTAAGTTACAACCAACATATGAAACAAATATGTACAGACAAAAAGTTCTTTATTCAGCTTGGTTCAACATCTACATGTGAAACTCGAGAACCGGTTGACCTATAGCACTTTTCCAGTGACAAGGTGCTAGTGGGGGGTATTTGTCCGCTTTGCGACAGTTCTAGTTTATCTTGATTTTCTCCCTTTCCTTCTTTTCTTGACAACAAATATTGAATCTACCGAATTGAAAACATTGGCATTCAAGAGAAATTATCTTTATCTCCGGTAATTCTCGTTTCTACGCAGTTGTCTCGCTTATACTGTGATTCTTATAGTACGTGTGTGGCTATGACTTGTGATATTAGTCTAACTATCAACAACTATTTTAGCCAGGATCTGGTAAAAGAGTGCTTGAGAATACCTAATCCGAGTCTTCTCTGATGAAAATTCGCTCCTTGATATTTGGATGTCGCTAGTTACAAATAGCGACATCAAAATATCAAAGACCGAATTTTCATCAGAGAAGGCTCGGATTAGAGATTACCGTGTTTTACCATCAGCCTGTGCTCCTGACCAGTATTCATGCTAATGTATTGCGGTGTCTACAGGTCATGAACAAGCTATTGGAAACCAATATATTTCATGATTAGTTAGGCAGATATATCCAAAATTTTGGGTCAATCGTTCACTTTTTCAGGAAAGCACCAAATTTGGCACACATGTAGTATAGACCCATACGAATGATTTCCTAGGTAGATCCCAAAATCTGACCTCCCTGATGGCCGCCATATTGAATTCCAATATGGCCGCCAATTTTGACTTGTTAAGGACAGATCCTCCAGTTGTTACTGCGCAACTTACTGCGCATATCCTAAATAACGAAATTAAGCTGTTTCGGTAATTGGCCTTTTCAGCAAATGTATTTTTTTACATTAAGTTAATGTTTGGTTGATAAATGACAAGACCCTTTTCGGTTATTTCAATTTTCTCTGTTTGGTCAATTAAAGTGTAATAGTACTCGGATGGTACATTTTGCTTTCTGTTACGCGTTCAACATGTGGCGTTAGCTATAGGAAACGGAGCAACAAAAGCAAAGTGGTGTCTTTATGAGCTAGCCCGCTTCAGATGGACTCAAAAGACGACACGTTTAATTATCTAAAGCTGTTAATAAGGAAGAAAATGGATAAAAGTAGTAAAACAATTTCGGACAGAGCTGCAAAAAGTAAACCAAACTTTACTTATAACTAAGAAAAACGCTTGGTTTGGTATATTTTTCTTTTTTTGTTTTTGTAGGTATGACCAAGCACTATGTCTATACCAAAAAAGAAAAAAATTCTTACCGCTGGAATATTTTTTATTATCAGAAACGTTGCGAAAAAAGAGCAATTTCAACAACTTTTGAAAGAATGTTTTACTAAAAATTTCAAAATCATCATTTAATTTTCCCAAATTGATACTCATTTAGACAGAATAAATCATATTGAACACAATAAAGACTTATTTATGTAATCCTAGACATTCCGAACACCTTTTTTGTGGGTATTTAAGTGACACCTCATTTTTGCAAATTTAGAGAAGAGTAGTCTCCCTTGAAATCCAATAACTTTTTAATTCGCTTGGTGACCTATAGTTTTTAAGTCATTTTTTAACTTCTCAAATATTAAAATATCAGTGCAGAAAAAATAAAAAAATCTTACCGTAGGAAATAAATGGAGGATCTGTCCTTAAGAGCAATATCTCCCTTACTATGGCAGATATTAATTTAATTTTTGCGACTTTGCCTATATTTGAAGTGCCAGCGAATAAAATGAATTCATTCATATATGCATGTGGAATGACCATCTTGGATTTCAAAGATGGCCGCCTCTAATTAATGCTTTTGTTTATATCTGATGAAAATCTTTATCAATACAAACAAAATTTTAGGGTTAACACCAACACTTTGAACAGTTGTTGTCTCAATGAGACCCTTCTCAATTTGGTTCGAGTTGGCCATTTTGAATTTTAAGATGGCCGCCATTATGTCGATGAGTTTTTCTCGTATGTGACTTCATCAATGGAGCATATAGTCATTGAATCGTCCTAGTTATGATTTTAAGCGCAAAACGCAAAAAGTAAAGGGAATTTTCAATTTTGTAACTTTGATATAAAGACAAGACTACAATGTTAAGTTTTGTCTGGCTGCCATGTTACAAGATACATGTGTTTCAATGAATAGCAATCTTTTAAATGTACAAGAAGTTACTTATCTTTTCTATAAATAGAGCTTGTTCATATTTATTATGCCACCGTATCGAAAGATCGCGGGCATATTGTTTTACTCGTGTCTGTCCGTCCTTCCGTTCGTCCGTCCGTCTGTCTGTCCGAAAACTTAAGTTTTGCCTTTTCTCGGTAGGTATTAGAAAAATAGCCATTTCAGGATATGTGTTTCACAAACACATCTTGTTTGGATATTGAAATTGTAATATCAAAAATATCTTGTTCTTTTCTTATACAAAGTACATGGTTGCCATACTGAGATAACTGAGTGACAATGTAGATTATACATTTTTTTTCAAAAAAGAATCAAGGTACATTAACACTAATGTTGCTCATCAAAGATGGCTCCAACAAGAGAAAGTAATACATGATTATTATGCACAATGCGTTCATATAGAGCTAAACGTCGTAGACTAATATATCATTTTACTTTTGGAAATTGAAGCAGAAGATGGAAACCATTTTAAAAGAAATGACCTATGAGATGTGTAAATGATTAATATCTTGTTTCGTGATTATAATATTGTTCATGACCAAATAAGAGATGACTGCCAAACAAAACTTCCTTCAAATCTAAATGTTCCTTCTTTTCTTCCCCTTTTTAGCATGATTATTTGTAAAAAGGGGTTTAAGATATCACAGACATCCAAGTGTCAGCGTTGTCGTAATGCTTTGGTTAAGTTTTTATCTGCAACTGTTTTTTCTGTATCTATAAACGCTATTGCGTTGAAACTGATATGCTTCTGTGATTATAATATCAGACTCTTAGCAAGAATTCGTTTATCTGAAAATTAATTAAGTGAAAATTTACCCTTTTCGGACATATATACATTATTGGTAAAGTTTTTGCGTGAAATGGCATATATCTGTGATAACTTTATTTCTGCTTGAGCTGTTGCTTTCAAAGTTTTCACGTGTTCATGTGATTGCAAGCAATGGAAGGAGATGTTACTGGCTGTGTTGTTGAAGACTGGGCCAGTACAAGGTTGTATGTTGGTTGTGGAATTTCTGTCTGTACGGTTGCAGGTGCCGTAGAAACAACAACACACATTTTTTCACTATTCAGTACTTGATAGTTCTTCAACTGCTCCTGATAAAAGTAAAACCATAAATTGTAGTTTGTAAATAAATAATTGTGCGAGATAGAGAGTCTAATTATTTGTGCAAATTCCTGGTCATACTCATTGATATTCTATGACAAGATTCCAAAGCATATATTAATGAAAAAGCTTTTATTTCCAAAATAGATGTAATTCTAAAAAAAGAGCATTTACAACTGGCAGTTAAAAACCACCAGAAATTTCAATTTAATAGAAATGTGAAAAGAATGTGAAATAACATACAGTTATTTTCAGCCTGCTTTTATGTACATGTACAGAATTGTTGCTTTTCCGTATCCTTCCATCTATTTTGTCACTGAATATGGTGCTCGATCAGGTCTCTACTATGCATACTTGAAGGATACATGCGTTATTTTTTCAAGCCTATATTGTGCGTAAGTTATCACTATACGCAATGTTGTCCTATATTCATTTCATAAATGAAGCAGCAATACTTGTCTGCAGATTTCATTCTGGTTCTTTTCTTCTAGATTCAATCTCACTCATGAGGTCCCGGCTTCAATTTATGATAAATCTGTTTATTCGTTCATTCATTCTTCCTACATGACAACCACTAAAGATTTGGGTGGAGGCCACAACTTGCCCCCCAATTTCACGGTGGGGATTGTGCATGCTGGTATGGATAACGAATACGGACAAAAATAATCTCGAATCTTGTCAAATATTTTGCAATAACTCCTTTATTTCTTTGTCGATTTTCAAAAGATCTGTTGCATGTACCCCGCCTTGAAAATCTCTTTCCTCGGATACATGGATTATTTGTGGTATCTTTTTAATTTTTCCAAAAATTGATCCCAACTGACCAGAAAACGAAATGATAACGACTACGGCAAAATAAGCCACGCTTCAGGTAAGAAATTGTGCAATAATTTTCTTATTTCTGTGTCAATTTTCAAGCGGTTTGTTGCATGTACCCCGCCTTACTGAGCGCTTTCCTCATGTGTATTACTTATTTGAAAACTCCCCATATTATTCACAAAAATTGATCCCAACTGACCTGAAAAACGATCAGATTTTTTGTCGTTTTTCTGGTCGGTTGGGATCACTTTTCGCAAAAAGTACAAACAGGTTTCGTGTAAATCATACATCGGAGGAAAGAGCTCAGTAAGGCGGGGTACATGCAACAAACCGTTTTTGAATTGACGCAGAAATAAGGAAGTTATTGCAAAATGTCTTACCTGAAGCGAGGCAAATTTGTCCGTAGATTTACCTATCCCAGCATGCACAATCCCCACCGTGAATTTTGTCTGCCTAGACAATACATGTATTAAATCAAACAGCACATTATTTGCTTAAGGAGTGAGAGAGGTTACTTAAATTTACCTATACGTAATTTTTAGGCAGACATTGACAGATAATTTGTATCAGTTGTAATTTTAGAAATAAAGACAAAATTATAAATGATGGGCATTTTGAATAAGAAGGTGGCGATCCCACACGTATATACAAGTGTCTTCAATAGATCCAATGTCCTCTCAAACATTGAGGGTTGACGCATAGGTCATTACTGTATCTCTTGCTGAAGCCATCTCTGTGTAGAACAGAAATCTGCCATTTATTTATCAACATTCTTGCATAATTATTCATAAAGATTGCATAGCCGTATCAAATTCACAGTACAGCAATAAATGCAACAGAGAAGTCCTTTGTTAAACAAATATGTCCTTTTCATCGGCGGCCATCTATGAATTACAGACATGCAGTCATTAACTATAAAAAGGGACATTTATAATTATTAGTCAATCTCAATATAAATTTAAATAAATTCCAACTCTCGGTAACATTTGAAGTAAAAGTAAAGTAAAAAAAGTAAAGGTGGTTTATCAGTCTCAAATTTATTCGCGCGACTTTAACACTTTACTCCACGATCATCGAGCTTCAAAGTCGGCTGTTTACAGTCGGCGCCTGCGGCAGCCACAGCACATCGGCTTTTAACTCTCCCGTGTACCCATTTATACACCTGGGTGAAGAGGAGCAACGTGGGGTAAGCTTTTTGCTCAGAAAAATTCCCGTGACCTCGGTCGGATTTGAACCCAGGACCTCTCGATCCATAAGCCCGCGTCATACCACTAGACCACGGCGCCCCAGTAAATGTTTACCCATTTGAAGGATTATTATTCATTAAAGAGCATCCATTTTAGAACATGGCAACTAGAAGGAACTTCTGGTGGTTATCACCTTATACATCAAAATGTTCATAATGAGCAATGGTTCCTCTATTTTTATGCCCCCGATAGGGAGGCATCATAAATTTGACTTGTCCGTCCGTCCGTCTGTCCGTCTGTCTGTCTGTCCGTCTGTCTGTCCGTCATTCCGGCCAAAAACTTTAACATTGGCCATAACTTCCTTATTACTTAACATATTCGCTTCATACTTTACCACAACATTCCTTGGTACATTACCTTTCTGTAGGCACATACTTTGGTGACCTTGACCCCTGGATGACCTTGACCTTGAACATAGATTGGCCATAATTTAAAATCAAAGCGGTGTCGGGGGCATTGTCATCTTACAGTGACAGCTCTTGTTATTATTAAAATACAAACTGTACTACGTCATGTCTTATCTCCTCCACTTATAACTATGTTAACTATATTTTGCAGTAAACAGATGAAAATAAATGAAATACTGATCGTCTTACGAGCGGCCATCTCAAATGTCCAACTCAAATTCTTTTGAAAATAATTTCATTGATGCAAATCTTGTAAAAGTGGTTGAAAGTCATTGAAAGATCATTTGTATCAGTTATTATTAGAAAGATATAAACAGAACAGAAATTAGTGGCGGCCATCTTTGAAATCCAAGATGGCCATTCCAAACGCATATATGAATGAATTCATTGGATCCGCTGGTACTTCAAATATAGGTGTAGACGCAAAAAGCGTGTCAATATCTGCCATAGTAAGGGAGATATTGCTCTTAACAAGTCAAAATTGGCGGCCATATTGGAATTCAATATGGCGGCCATTAGGAGGGTCAGATTTTGGGATCTACCTAGGAAACCATTTGTATGGGTCTATACTACGTGTGTGCCAAATTTGGTGCTTTCCTGAAAAAGTGAACGATCATATGCCATATCTGCCTAACTAGATCAGACTGCGGATATACGCAGGCTGATCTTGAACCATGTGTTGGGCTCAAAAGCCTTAAAGGGCCTTTCTCCAGATCCTTGCTCATTTGATTTTTTTGCCAAGAAATGGTCATCATAGGTAACCCACTGTCGGTCCATTTTGTATACTACATTTCGCTGCTTTGCAAAAAGAACGTCGTAACTACAGCCTTACGGAAACTAGTTACGACTTTTGCTGAAAAGCGACGAATTATCGTATGATTGAAGTGTAACGTAGTGCTTCCCATGGCTCTGGGTGTGAGAAAAAGTAAGATTATGGGTAATTCATCAGAGAACCCATTTTTTCAGTTTTCAAGAATATGTTATGAACAAATCCAGAAGACATTTGGGAAAATGTTATAAAATTTATCATAAATTTTGCTTTTTTAGGAGACGGAATATGAATTCATTGAAATTTTTGTTTAATTTTATGGGCAATACACTTAGGCCGTTTTGGTCGAATTTAAAACAGCTTTTAGCCGTGACTAAATTACGGACCCATTCGACTCTGGATCGTTTTTATTTAGGGCCGTTTTAACTTGCATCCGTCAGTTTGTGATGGACTGACGGAGTTTTGCTAGAATCTGATTAATGTTTTTATAATTGAGGAAAATTTACTTCAATTATCATGATATCTTTTATTGTATCTAAGAAATCTGCATTTCAAAACAGAACTTGAAGCACTTACATCCAGACATAGGAATATTTAACTTCCACCTGCCCGGAAATCCTTGAAAAATGCTTTATCCTTCAAATCTACATCACATTTGCAAATATTTTGCTCTGCGACATGTCACAAGTGCACGGAAAGTCGATTTCCGTCATTCAACCATCTCATTACAGCGTATTCTGCCATTTCAAACCGCAACTTCACGCTTGTGAGATTCGACGACCGTCACCTCTGTGATATAACAAGTTCACCACCTATATGCCTGGGATGTCTTTATCGATTGGTCAATTATGTCCACATGTAAGTTTGATTAGACAACTTCTGACTGGTTATGAAACAATATAAGAAAGATGTACGAAATACGAGAAAAGATATTAAAACAAGTCTGTATTTTATAGCGACATGTTTAGTTATATATGCAACATGGTTTCTTCTAAGAAAAGTTTTATGACAAGACTGACTGCACAGTGTATAATCACGTGGCTAAGAATTTCCGTTAATCTTCAATATCTATTTTAATACTTGACCAATTTCATTTCGGTTTGAAGCAGAGAAGGAGGGAAAATGCCAGGAATAAGCTGGACGTGTTTGATTTTTGAAAAATCAACCACGTCCATCTAACGCGTGACGTCTGTCCGCATTCTCTGCTGCAAACCGAATTCAAATTGGCCGCATATTAACAAAATTATTGAAGATTTTCTTAAGATATTGTATCAAGTGATTATCCACCGTGTGAGAAAATATCAACATTTTGATAGTAATCGTATCCCGAGTTCTAAACAACGAAGTCTTCGTTATGTTCAATTTGTCCATATCTTTATCTCAGAAAATTGAATTCAGTTTATCAAGCAATTATAAAACCAAGAAAAGATGTCACGGTTCTTGAACGGAAATACATAAGTTCTCGAATTCGTGACGGGTTCTAGAACATAAGGTCTAAACCTCAACTGAACAGCCCTTCATAGGATTTTACCTTTTATGGTCAGGATTTTAAGGGTCTTTAAAACCGTTAAAAAGTGTTGGTGTTGAATTCATCAAGACCTCGATACAACCCATACATGTATAGAGTCTGGTGAAATGTCCACATGTAGTTTTAATTCATCTAACATTCAGCGTAAATTCTGATCATGTTTTAATCTAAAAATGTTCCACGAAACGTGTCGTTATTGATTCTAGGTAAATGACGCCTAGTTTATACCAATCTATCATCACTGTTCAATTTATAAATTTCCGTGTCATATTACATTGCCATATCGCTGGTTACGTTCTTGAATATTGTAAGTACTGTTTGAAGAAGCTGCAGTTGCTGCCTTTTAAACAATATTTTATATCATGTCTGAAAAAATTGAAATAGTATTCAGTTGCTATGAAACCGATTCCACAATTTTCATGACATCGTTTTCCTGGAATGTAGATTTCTCGTGGGAGAAGATTACCCATACAAACAAGACCAGACTTTGACGTCCCTGAAAGAAAAGAGTTTACCGAAACACAGAGAGAAAAGAAAACAATCCTGATGATCAGAGAAAATGGCGTTGATCAGCATTTATCTTCCCCTTCTTTGGATTTATATGCTATATCAAACATGATTAGCGCGTTTCAGATCCCTTACCTTGTCTGAATCCTAATGGGAGTTAGAATTTTGCGAGTCGGTGGGGGGTCAAAACCTCGTAACTCCAGCTTTGTCAAGCTGTAGTTACGAGGTTTTGACACCTCACAGACAATATGTAGTTTGTGAAAGGGTAATATAGCTATTACACCTACGTAGACACAGAGTGAGTGTTAAATTAAATAAAAACTAATACTAAAGGAGCCATGAGAAACACAAAAAAAACGATATTGAGAAGAAATAAGGTTAACCCTTCATCATTATCTTCGGGCCTCAGCCCGGATTGAACTAACTGCACTATTTTATTGCTTTTCGTTCATGGCAACAAAAAGGTCTTCTTTTGGGGAGCTATATAACACCTTGGAACTTACGTACTCGATTGTCACAATGCCCAGCTAACTGGACACGCTTTTCCCTACGGTTGATACTATTGAAAGGTCACTAAAAAACATTTCTAGAGTTTGGTGGTTCCTCCGTGACCGTTTGAACTCTCTTCTCAAAATACTTGTTTAACACCAATCCGAAAATGCACTGATGTTTTGCTGAGAGTGGCGAAATTTCAGATCCATAAATTAGTATTGGCTCAATAAGTTCTTATCCATTTTATTACAAATAGTCCATATTAACCCTTTACTAAACGACCAAAATAACTGCTCAAATTCGATTGATTTCGCAGACAACAAATATTTGTGAATAAAGATAGTAGCATAAAACATATCGAGGCATACAGGCAAAAAATGCTGATTTGGTTTGGCTCAATATTTTCCAAAGCCTGCTCTGGTGAAGATGTCAAAAGAACGTTTGGTTAGGAAAGAGTGTATGGAAAGTTTGGCTCTTGTGACACTTTAAATCAAATGAGAACATGTAAACTAAAAACTGCTAATTAATTCAGTGTGAATGATTCTTGATAAAGGCAATTGAAGAACATCAAAGATATTTCTAAGACGGTAAGGAATCCACATGCGTTCTGTGTCCACGTATGTCTTAAATGATACTGAGGCCTCATTTTCATCAATCCGAGGTCAAGTTGTGGCTTTCTTGGGCGGCGACTTCTATCAATTTCATGTATGGATTTGTTTGTTCGTCTTCAGTTTCAGTGATACCCGACACGCGAAAACAATTTAATCGACTATGCTCACCTTTGTTCACCCAATATTTCAGTCTACTTTAACGGGTCCTTAGTTCCTGTCTTTCAGTCTGTAGACTTGAGATTTGGTTTTGGAGCCCGTGTAATACTTCAGCAATGATACAAGGGACCATCAATTGCAGTTACTTTTTAAGTTATTATTTGACTATACACATATTTTTCATTTGATTATTTTTTCTTCAAAGAAGGCGATAATATGACTTTCACCTTGCGCCCCAATGATATGCGGGGTCATAGATTCTTTCACATCTTTATGGTGGGGAATTAGGAGTACCAGGTTTGATTTCGCCTTACATTTTTGGTTTCAAACAAGTCTGTTGGTGACGTTAGAGTCATTTTCTTTATATCTTTTGTAGGTCTAAGCGTGTGACTGCTCATGCCTAGGTAAATGCCTAGTTAGTTATTCTTTAATATATCATAGGTGACGGATGCACAGGTATGTGTCCTTAAACTATGATCAAGCATGACCGTGTTTTTCAACAATAACTGATTATAATAACCAAATACGACTTAAATTCAACGTCAACCGAATAAGTCTGATATAACATTGATTCAGAGTTATGTCTTATTATTTTTTGCAAATTTCGTAGATAAATACTATGTAGAACTTGCACTTAATGAATGATCTTCACCCGTCACACAAAATGTAAGCTATTATGCCATACTTTTAAGGTTTATCAGGATTGTAAACTCTGAATGACAGGTTTCCATGCCATGGCACCATTCCCTCATCTAGAGAAAGTTCTTTATGAGGGATATAAAACCTGATGAAAGCGTGTCACAATATTTTTGTAAACATTGCCTAGCTTAAATAAAAGGTCAAATCCAAGCTGACCACGTCTTACCATACCTGTATTATCTTGCAAATGAAAAAAAAAACTCATCAGCAATCAAAACCTGTCCCTTGACATTGTGGACCTAAAAAAGGTGTTCGGGTAATCTCACTAGTAGTCTTGTACACGGATAAATCAATCTGGACAACTAAACCCATGGCCAACGTCAACGCTAAAAACACATTCATTTTTTCCGATGTTGTTTGTTCCCATTCATGAAACCTGGAGAACGTTTTCAAGTTTGTTGCAAGAAATTGTTCTGCATAACGATTTGTCTCGCGGGACATGGTAGAAAAATCCTCGTCGGTAAAAAACAGCGAGAAAAAATCAAACGGAGAAGGATTTTCTGCCAGACAAATTTTTGGGTCAAGACCAGAGCTACCTGTAAACGGCAAATACCTGTGGTCGATCCCCATCGACTGAATTACCCATTAAAATGTTATTTGCAGATACTTCTCGATAACCCTCTGCATCAAAATCATCATCATTAGACTGAAAACCCTCGAATTCTTCGTCTGAAAACTGCGAGAAAAAAATTAAGAAAGAATTCTGCCATCTTGAAGAAGAGAAGGTGACTAAACTTTTCACGGATTATTCAATCAGAATCGCTAATTTCTACATGAATAGGAGGTTGGAGAAATTCCCGTAGGTACTGCATATTTATCTCGGATAAAAGAAAAACGATTAGTTGTTAAAAGATAACAGGGATCGATGGGAATGTGTCAATTAAAAAGTGATTAAAATAATAAAACTGAATAAAATATTACAATGTATGTGTGACTTGGACTTTACCGGTATGGCTTGCAAAGTCCGGACTGGCCAGCTCTTCTACTCAGTCAACCTTACACCAGCAATCAACTGTAGTTTGGTTAACGATTTTCTGTTTGGCTAAAAGAATGTCAGGATGGATACCATCAACATACAGATCTTTTTTTTCTCGCTTTAGTGGCTTTTCTTGTTTTCCATTTTTTACAATAGATGTGACAATGAGATCTATGCTAAACGACGGCGAGTTATGATTTTCAGTTCCATTTAACGTTCTTCTTGATTTATTAAGTAGACTTGCCTTCCTTGTTCTTTATCACGTTCTATAAATATATCAGGAATGTTACGACCTTTGTGTTTGTTGTAAGCTTGGTGGAATACACCGATATTTCTAGTAAAGTGATTTTTACTTTGTAGGTTTTTGCCAAATCCATTTTTTCTTGAAAGTCTCAAGTATGTGGTTGACTGTATCGTCCCCCTCCTTAGTTGTCAATGAAGTATATTGTTGCGGTGGGTTAATAACAGGAATTAATGCCTTTGAGATTGGAATCTTCTTTAATCTCGCTTGACAGCAGACATGGAGTCGATTACTTGAAAAAGTAATTGATTAAATTAATGATTAATGCACCCTTGATTATTAATCGATTAAATTACTTTCACTGAAAAACACCTCAGTAATCGATTATTAATCATTAATTTGGGGGTAAGTAATCGATTATTAATCATTAATCGCGGATAAGAGCTTTTGCGGAACAAAAAATAAACAGTTAGAAGGGGCAAATTGCATTTCATTCTCTTCAAATACATAATTTGACCAGAATCACAAAATATGAAATATCTTAAATACTATTGAATTTACATTTCTTTCTAAATGTCTTAAAACAAGCCAGTTTGGTTATAGATGTTCCAATCAAGACGAATAGCATGCTAAAAACGTCTTTACCAGATGTTATGGGGCCGCGGCCATGGCGCAGTTGGTAGCACATCTGCCTCTCATTAGAGAGGTCCCGGGTTCAATACCCTTCCACGGCAAATACCCTTACTGACAAAAATGTCACCCATCAATGGCTTGATATCGTGAACCTATGTGGGGGAGCAGCTGGAGGCTCGGTAAAGATGTTGTGGTAGTACTGGTATGAGAAATGACAGGAACCCATGGTTAGGTGCTCCAGCCGCCGCAATATGACCTTAGTAGTAAAAAACGGTGTAAAACCACATTAAACCAAACCAAATGTTGTGGTAAGGAGAATTGAAGAGTTCCATTTGATAAAGTTCGATTATATGGACTTGTTGGATATTGAAGTTTGTTATAGTGAATATATCTTAGTTATCTTTCCTGAATGCTCTAATAAATCATCACAAATGATGATGATGATGATGAAAATTGAGTTCAGGTATATCGGACCATGTTGAAGCCATGGGACCAATGATTGGACCATGGTGACTACTAGTAGATCTTATAGAAAAATGTTTGATAAATGCATTTTCTCCTTTTGCCCTATAGTGCTATCTAATACCTTTCATATTAACTTATAAAGGTAAGGGTCAAGTAAAGAGAAAAGATACTAGTTATCAAATTCATGTATACCATCCTTATAATCAGAATCGTATTATTCAAATCACCAAGTTTGATTCTTTTTTTTTTTTTTTTTTTTTTTTTTTTTTTTTTTTTTTTGCCCAAAGCTAGTACTTTGCTTTACATTATTTTCTAATAAATTATGCTTTTAGATGATAAAAGAAAAATTCTTTTATCAACACATGTATTTACTTGATAATAATTGGTATATAATAATAATATATACTTTTGTTATTTAGTTTTACATGTTCATAGTATGATTGCATTTTAAGAAAAAAATTAAAAGTGAAATAAAAGTTTGGTTTGTTCAGCATTTTTCAACTAATATAAGTTTTTAGTTTCAACTCCCCAAAATGTGTGAAATCTCAATGAAAGGTGTGAGAATAACACTAGATGGCCCTTGGGCATGCTGCTTTGTATAGGTGTGAACAGGTAAAAGTTGTGACTTACAGGTGCATCTTATTTTGTTTTAGATCATTTATACATCCAAAATAATCAAAAAGTAATCATAAAATAATCATGATTAATGTCATTTTTTTACCAGTAATTGATTAAATTATTAATTAAATAATCAGAAAAATGCTAATTAATCGATTAATTCATGATTATTGGCATTTGTTAATCGATTATTAATCGATTAAATTACTGATTATGATTACCCCATGTCTGCTTGACAGCTCCAAAACATTCCATGAAGAACAACGCTCACGTGATCTAAAAATGACGTATATACAATGACGTCACAAAACATCTTTAGAATGACCTTACACAAAACCTAGACTGGAAACATTTTACAACAATATTTGCCTGCTTTAGTCGTGCGTTTGCAAGTGCCAAGCCAAATGTACAACCCAGCAGTTAGTACTTTTTTTTTTGTGATAAGTTTCTATGAAGCCAGTTAAGATCGTTTTCGACCTTTCTCTCCACTCCTTCCCCAACAGATAATTCCTTGGTCAGTGTGGTTCAGGACTTCTTTTTTATCCATTTATCTTTGCTGTCACTGACAACAATGGGGTGGTACAGCTTATCTAGTCCATGAGGAACACTGTCCCTTTACAAAAAATTCACTGTTTTAATAATATGCATGTATTGGTTTAAGTTGTCAAATATAGAAAGATAAAAACATGTGATGATTAAGAAATTCTCCATATACATTGCTAACCTCCCCTTTTTGCTATTACAGGCAGAACAAAATATAGTTGACAAAAAGTAATGATTTGCTTGGCTGTTTCCCTCCAGTCTAAAGGACACTAGTCAGAAAAATGTAAACATAAAGGATTTTTACCTGTATTGGTATGAAAATAAAAATTATGGTACTTGATTTTTTCACTATAGTGACTTTTCTTGATTTACCTCTTTTGACAATAGAGGTGAGTGATGATTTTTAGTTTCGTCTAACTTTCTAATACCTTGAGTTAGTAAGTAGACTTGCCTATCTAGTTCTTTATCTTGGTCTATAAATATATCAGGCTTTTTATGACCTCAAAATTTGTGTTGTTTGTTATAAGCTTTATGGAACAAACCGGTATTAATAGTGTAGTAATTTTTTAGTGTGTAGGTTTTTGCCAAAAATCATTTATTTCTGGAATATTTCAAGAATATGATTGACTGTATCGTCCCCCTCCTCCTTGCTTCAGATATGAGGTTGCAAGTGCCTTAACAAATGTACAAGCAAGCAGTTAATAAATGTTTGGTTTTCAGTGCTAGGTTTCTTTGTATCCCGTGGAGACGGCTTTCGACATATCCCGTGGAGAGGGGTGGAGATGGCTTTCGACAGTGTCTTCACTTCTTCACCACCAGATAATTCCCTTGTCAGTCTGGTTTAGGACTTTTTTATCCAATTACCTTTGCTTTCTGACAACAATGGGTTGGTACAGCTTATCTTGTAGTCATGTGGAACACTGTCCCTATGCAAAAATTTCATTAACTGTTTTATTAAGAGACATGGTATTTATTTAAGTTGTAAAAACAATTAAAGGGATTTTTTGTTATTAGGATGTAAATTCCATATACATTGTATTCTGCCCAAAAACTCCCTTTGGGTACTGGCAGAAACTGACAATTAAAGAATTGTTTCCCAAATTTGGGATTTTTAGATAAAAAAGGCCATTGTAGGACAGTAGACAGAACAATTTTGAATAAAGAATTTTACCAGTAATGGAAATACTTGATTATAGTACAATATGATACTTGAATACTCGGTGGTGATTTGTCCGTACGTTAACTAAATGAAAGTACTGTTGGAAAGCAAATTTGCTGATTATGTCTAAAGGCCTTTCTAGTTGTTAGCAATATGAATTACACGGAGTTGGATAAAAGTAATTAATTGAATTTGATTCTTTAGAAAGTTACAAAATACAAATTATGAAAGGATAATGTCTGTTCCATATCAGCAAAATATACTGAACAAAAGAGAAAACTTTACGCTGCAAGATTTCTTGTTTCTGAAAAAGTATCGAACTAAAAGCCTGATTTTATTTTTACAATATTTCCATGGCATTCGGCAATCGTTTTGTCGAAGTTTCATTGCCTTGTCTCCTTTAATGTCAGAGTTACGGCCCTTAATACATTTACAGCTAATTTCATCTAATGCCACATACGCGCGATAAAAGATTCATTATTTTTACGGAATTGGTCATATCCGGGTTGCCAAAAAACCACAAAACATCTCTCTTATCACTTGTAGCAAGCTCTAAAATAAAGATCTAATCTGCCAATTTTGTGAATTACCCCCCTTTGACATAAACAAATAGGGAATTTAGAATGTCGAATTCTCCCAGCCGAAAAAAACTATAAGGCATTCTAGCACTCTATATGTTCTCCTATACCCAATGTCATGTTCTGAAGTAGGTTTTCTTGTATAATAGACTAGTGCGACAGGTCACGGTTCATAAATCTATTTGATGTACAGGCCCGTAGGAACAAGGGGGGGGGGGGGAGGGGCTAAGCCCCTTCAATGTTGGCCAAAAATGCCGAATTTTCTTTACTGTAAATCAAATAAAATAACAATCTTACCGGCTATCAACGAATTCATTCAATTTCGTAGTTTTTGTTCCACTTAAAACTTCTCTTTATCACTGTATATTGAATGCACGTGTGCTTAATCGCTGTATATTGAATGCACGTGCGTCGTCATCGATTTCTCCGCATTTTGTGGGAGCCTCGTTTTGAAAATGTCGATTTGTTACTATTTTTAGTAACAATTCACATGTATACAATGTTAATTTCCCATAAACCCATTGTTTGCCTCCGGAAGTTAATCAGAGTCTTCTCTGATGAAAATTCGCTCTTCGATATTTGGATGTCGCTGTTTACATCGGAGCGCTGTCCAATTCAAAAACAAAAGAAAATTCCGACACAAGTTATGTCGCTGTGTCGGAATTTTCTTTTGTGTTTGACTGGGACTGAGTTCCGTTGTAAATAGCGACATCCAAGTATCATCGAGCGAATTTTCATCAGAGAAGTCTCGGATTACCGGAAGTGTTCTGCGGGTACGGACTAAAACATAAATGAAAGGAGTCTATACCCTAATTAGACAGCATTTGATCTCTGAAAACTACATGTCTTACTTGCTAAAACATGTGTTCCGTCACTACTTTATCCCTTTCCCAAATAAGACCGGGTTTGACAGCCCGAAAAGAAAATGTTCGGGGGAATATTGGGATGAAAGAAGAAACTGCTGATAATCAGAATTTTCTACTTTAACCTCGATATTGTCTTTGGTATTATCTACAAATAGTTCTAATTTTATCTAGGTATGTACCAATTTTGTTGTCTGCTACGGCTTTTTTTTTTTATTTTGACCAATCTGAAATGATTCTATTTGGGAAATGGTTAACATACCAACAATGTAAATTGATTTGATTCTATGTAGGCCTATTCATCTAGATCTAAATCCACGGTGGGTAACTCACATGACTCTAGGGAAGCGTTAACACCGAAAAAATCGTCCGCTTTAAGGTATGTTTTGTTTAATTTCTCAGCTTATACCCTATTGATTTTGATGAGATAAAGTGCACGGAACGCGCCCTTGAGAGGGCTATTCCCGGCTCTAACTCACTCTGCTCCAAATCCAGTGGTTTCTTCAAACATTCGAGCCAAAGTGTTTGTAAGTGCAAAACGAAAGTGGGAAGCATTCACATGCACCGAAGAAAACTTTCGCTTGAATGTTTGAAGAAATCGCGGGATCGGAGCAGAGTTACAAACGGGAATAGCCCTCTCAAATGCGCGTTCCGTGCACTTTATCTCGTCAAAATCAACAGAGTATAAGCTGAGAAATTAAACCAAACATACCTTGAAGCGGACGATTTTTTCGGTGTTAACGCTTCCCAAAAGTCACATGGGTTATCCACCGTGATATCTATAGATTAAAAAGTTAACACCGTTTTTTAAACCAAGTGGTGAAAGGATTGCTAGTCTGATTTCTATGCATTTTGAGCATACCATCACATATTCTGGTTTCCCAGATTTCTACTTTCGCTTTGAAATGCCTATAGCTACACGCGAATACTAGCAAGGCCTATTAGACAAGATGTCTATGTCATTAACCTCAAAATAACCACTTAGTTGATCAATCAATTATTGTGAACGCGATTAAATGCATGGCTTATCGAATATCATTGTTTAGTTTCGGACATTAAAACGTGTAAGAATTTGGGCATAGAAAGATTCTAAAAATAGACGTGTCCTAGTTCCTATTTTTAGCGCTTGAAGTGGGTCGCATATTTCATAGTTCAGTAAACTTGACTGACCCATTTTCAACGAAAGATATTGGACTGGCTATTGAACCGTAATGAAAGCAAATTACTACGTGATCGTTTCTCCTCTTTTAACACATGTTTAATTGGATGTTTTATCATCGGTCACACAATTGAATATCTTGTGTACAACTATAGAATTCAATATTGAGTATTCGAAAGGTTGTTCTTGTCATTGATCTTTGCTTTTGATAGAACTATTTATAGTGAGGAGGACCGGGAGATGTTGTGTGGTATGCAGAGAATGTAAAAGTGCAGAGAAGCACGACTGGAAAGAAAAGCAAATTTTGCAAATTTGCTTTCCAAAAACAATGTTGGGTTTCAGATTTCAAAAATTTATTAGAAAGGCTCGATGACAGTGAGACGATAGACCCGTGCTTTGTGACAAAGACTGAAGAATAAGCTATATTCCGTTTTCATTCACCTTTCAGGGTCTGGCTAGGCAAAAAAATTTTTGGACGAGTTTACTTCTTTTTACCTTGGTTAATATAAGTGAAAAACATGCGGCACGAGTATGAACGCATTTCGAAATTGAAATATTGTGCTATTGTAAAGTGTGTTATTTCAAAACCTCGTAACTACAGCTTGATTCACATTGTAGTTATGATGTTTTGCAATAATACAGATGATTTACCACTAATCGAAAGGGTTGTTTCTCCTCAAGCTTAAATGTAATGCACCGTTTACTAGGCTCCGCCCTGTCTCTAGAAAAGAAAACATATATATAGTAATTACTATTCAATGATGATATGAAAGTTGTCTATTAATAGATTTTTTTAAGCTTCCCTATTTCTGGTATTCCAAAATTTTACGATCAAAATTTAACATGGGGCTAGACAAAAGAATTTTTGCTCAGGACTTAACAATAATCGAAAGACACGAGAAATTGGGTTATGCAGAGTTACCTTTGATGTTAAATCATAGTTTAAAGTGTGTCTAAATTTAGGAAGGATTTAAAGTTATTTAGATGTTTAAATTAAACTTTCTTTTCATTTTGTTTCCCTCTACCAAACTTTGAACCCGCCGTCCCGCGCATGCGCACACACCCTTCTTTTCCTTTAGAACATCAGGGGAACATTTCGATTTCTTCCACAATGTTGATTACCTTAATCAAAGTTGATTTTGCCATCTTTTATCATCTTTCGAACTAAAAGTCTGGCCGTATTTTATGATTTAGCGTGACTTGTCTAGAGAAAAATCGGCTAGAAAAGGGATATTACTCTATAATGCATTCGATGTAGTCAAACGCTTTATTGGCAGAATGCTTGTCTTTTTTATTTTGGTAATGTTCAGTTTCTATTCTGGGGGAAAGCGTTGCCTCTTATATAACAGATTTCACATAAGAAGTACCCTCACTGCATTGGCATACTCCAGCAGCTACACGAAAATTAAAGCTCTCGCTCAGGGTATAATTCCTTACTTTGGGGACCTTTGTAAATATTATGTTGTTGCTGTCATTTGGCTGTGAATCGTCTGTCGTCATAAACTTTTTTGTGTTTGATGTTATTGAATGGTGAATACTGTTAAGCTCTTGTCGTAGATTTGTATCAGTTAAATCTTTTCCATAGGGATGACTTTTGTGTCGTTACCCGACAGGATTACTGGAATAGCTGCACCAGATTCCGCATTCATTGCGTTCTCCATACATGTGTGGTGCGATGTCGGTTACAGCTTTTTGCTGATCATTAGTAGATTGCGTCCTGTTTTGGTGAACAGCATTTGTGAAAACGCTTTGTATTTTTTCATTAAAATGAAAATAAAAATTGTGCACAACAGTTCGGATTTATATGCAATTTATCGATTATGTCTCAACTTTAAATGCGTGTTTCTCGCTTATTGGCAGCAACTTAAAAAAAACTAATAGTATTTAAACTCATTAGAATAACCAATCTTGGCATCAAGACATACTTTAAAAAATTGAAATTGGAATGAAATGTCCCTTTAATAATTGATCTTAGTTTTTCGCACAAGTTCCGTTTCACGTGTATAGTATTTAGTTAAATTAAAGCCCACGTAATTTCATTTCGACGTTACACGCCTTGTATTTAATCCCTCATTAATAAACAACTGGATGATAGATTTTCATAAAAAATGGCAAAATCTTACTTATATATCATATTATGATAGATAATCTTTATTCAAACCAGGTCATAGACCCATGAGGCATATACATTTACAACAGAATATACAATATGGCGAACATTAAATATAGCCAGCAAACAATCTAAAATGTTTTGAAGCATACAATACACACACCAGTTCATTGCTATTTTTTTCTTGTTCGAAACGAAATAACAAGACAGATAAATGGGTTGATGTGAGTCTAAGTATGGGAAATTATATGGTAAATTGTTATTGTTGTTGTTTTCTTCAAAATGACATATTTTGGATCGTCTGATTTAAATTCTGAAGAGACCACAAAATAAATCCGACTCTAAGAATGTAAATTTTCTTTTCTTCAGTGAAATATGATGTGGAAAAGGAGGAAAGCGCTAGTAATAAGCGTTTTCTTCAGTTATCTCAACATTTTCCGAAATTTTAGCAACAATTATACAACTTACTTTAACTTATTAAAACAACATTTTGGAACAACGTTCGAACAAACCATTATACCAAACTTACTATATACTTTAGCCCTTTCAAAATGACCAATTTAAGATTGTTTAATTTCAAATTTAATGCAGACGAACGAATTAATCCGACTCTAAAAATAAATTCTCATTGATCGAATGAAAAACGTTGTTGAAAAGAGGAGAAACGTCATTAATCAGTGTTCTCCTTATTTTCCCCAGCATTTCCCAACGTTTTAATCAGAATAAATCAACCCATTATATGTTGTTAAAAGAATATCATTTTGGTATAACACTAGAACAAACAATTACATCAAATTTACAATATATTTTAATTCCATCTTTTCCAAAACGACCATATTTACGATTGTTTGATTTCAGGTTTTATGCAGATGTTTTGCAGACGACTTAGTTAATCAGACTCAAAGAAAATATTATGATATATCAAAAAAAATCACCAGGCCAATATTTTTCTAAATCCGCAAAACGTCCGATTTTTTGTCTTTTATTTAAAGGCAAAAACGCGTACGAATTACGAAAAATGACGCCGTTTTCATTTATGTACGAACGCATCAAGACAGTATACGCTACAAAACATTTACTATTCATTTCGCTTCATTCAAGTGCATAATCACCTTAATTCATTACCAGACGGCCAAATTTAAGACTTCCAAATTCAAAGATATTGCAGACAACAATTTTAAAATGACATTTCACAATTATTTTTACATGAATTTTATTCTATCTGAAAGAGCATCTTTTCTTATGGAAATTCTGAAAAATTTAAGTCAAAACGAGAAATATATATATTTTTTGCTAAAATTAGAAAAATTGTTGTGGTCAACATTTCAGATTTAAACAGAATTTGTCATTTCTGTCACAACTTTAAAGGCGCATTTTTCGCTTACAAATAACAACTTTAAAAACTGATAGTATTTCTACGCATAAGAATAAGCAATCTTTGCATCAAGACATACTTTAAAAAAAGAAATAAATGTGAAATGTCACTTTAAGTGAGGCGTCTGCTACGGCAGCTACGCACATACGAAACTCTTCGACCCACAAAGTCAAAATGGTCCCATTTTCTCGTGTGTCGTCGTATAACGGTATGACAAAAGGCTGATGACACTCCTAGAATCATGTCCGCTATAAAAGCCCTCACATCCGTAACAAAATGTCACAAAGCAGTTATTCTTGTGACAAGCAATCGCCCGTGGTAGTTTTCCGATAATTTTCCAGTCAACGGAATGAGCTCTTCTAAATGATTGACGATGGACGACTAACAGAGACTGGATTATTATAGCATCAATCTTAACTCATCTTTAGAGCCAAAGTTGGAACAAAATAGAGAATGCCAAAAAGGTAGGTTTTATTTGAAGTTGTATTTGTGTTTTACTAATTTTTCTTGAAAAATTCTACTACATGTAACATTCCTGCATGTCACGTTTGGACGTCATAAAAGATCAAGATTTTGGTAATCATTGTGGAAAATGAGAATATTGCTTGTGACAAGCAATTTCTTCATTTCCAACAATGATTTCTATCCAGTAATATATTATTTGATATATAATATTCTAATTATCTGCAATATTTTTTTTATTTTATTTTTTTTTTTTTTTTTTTTTTTATTTATTTATTTTTTGATTTTGACTTTAAAATTTTGCCGTTTGGTACTGGGTCAAGCATTTGACGACAATTTCTGGTGAAACAAATTTTAATATTTGTCTTTTAAGTGACATTCCACAATTATTTTTAGATAAATTTTACTTTTATTCTATCTGAAAGATCATGTTTTCTTATGAAAATTATGAAAATTTCAAGCTAAATTATTGAACCGTTTACGAGAAATATATATTTTTGTGCTAAAATTAAACAAATTGTTGTGGACAACAGTTCAGATTTTTATGGAATTTGTCATTTCTGTCTCAACTTTGAAGGCGTATTTTTCGCTTATAAATAACAACTTCAAAAAAACTGATAGCTTTTCTACGCATTAGAGTTAACAATCTTTGCATCAAGACATACTTTTAAAAAAATGAAATAAATGTGAAATGTCACTTTAAGGGATTCATGGAAGAAATTATCGTAGGAAATGAAGAACTTAAGGTTATTGTAAACAGCAAATGAAAACATTATAAAGATATTAAGCTTTGTATATTATACGTATCGACACATGAACTATTAAAGTGACATTTCAGAATTGTTTGTCATAAATTTCACTTTTATTTTTATCTGAAAGTGCATATTTCCTTATGAAAATTCTGAAAATTTCAAGCCAAAATATCGCGCCGTTTACGAGAAATTTATATTTTTGTGTTAAAATTGAACAAATTGTTGTGGACAACAGTTGGGATTTATATGCAATTTATTGATTATGTCTCGACTTTAAATGCGTGTTTCTCGCTTATAGATAACAACTTCAAAAAACCAATAGTATTTATACTCATTAGAATAACCTATCTTGGCATCAAGACATACTTTAAAAAATTGAAATTGGAATGAACTGTCCCTTTAAAGCCTTTAGCATTTTCTACTTTTGTCGAAATGTTTTAATAAGCTGCTGTTATGAGGAACCTGGTTATATTGTCTTGTTTGACAAACGGTTGATTAACCCATTACCAAACGACAAAATTTTAGGGCGGTCCAAATTGAAAGATCCTGCAGACGACAATTTCAAGTGAATGGAATTTTTAATATTTAGGGCTTTTTGGATGGAAAACATTGTGGGAAATGAAGAAATTGCTTGTCACAAGCAATTTCATCATTTTCCACAATGTTTTCCAAAGCCTTTATCTCTTGGGGAGTCAAAAAGAGTCACTGTGTGGTAATGGGTTAAGTAATAAAATGTTGAAAGAAATTGAGAAACTGTTTATTATATATCCATTAGCATTTTCTTCTTACATCATTACGTTTTCTTAACCCTTTCCCAAACGACAAAAATTTGGGGTGATCCACTTTAAAAACTGTAAAAAAAATGACAAAATAGATGTTATTACAGAAAGGATTTGTGCGAAATATGGCACAGAAAATATTGAGACAAAAGGAGAAACTGCTGGTTATCAGCAGTTTCTTCTTTTGTTTCAATGTTTTCCCAAGCCTTTTTGTCGAGCCCGCTTGCGGTGAGCTCGACATAGTTGTCACAATGGCGGTTCGGTGTATGTGCGTTAGTGCGTGCGTTAGTGCGTGCGTGCGTTAGTGCGTGCGTCCGTCCGGATGGAGCTTGTCCGGGCCATAACTTCACCATGGATGGAGGGATTCAGAAATAACTTGGCACAAATGTCAAGCTCAGTAAGGCGGAGTGTCGCGTGCAAGAACCAGATTCCAAGCTCAAAGGTCAAGGTCAAACTTGGAGGTCAAATGTCAAAAATGAGAAGATTTTTGCTTGTCCGGGCCATAACTTCACCATGGATGGAGGGATTCAGAAATAACTTGGCACAAATGTCAAGCTCAGTAAGGCAGAGTGTCGCGTGCAAGAACCAGATTCCAAGCTCAAAGGTCAAGGTCAAACTTGGAGGTCAAATGTCAAAAATGAGATGATTTTTGCTTGTCCGGGCCATAACTTCACCATGGATGGAGGGATTCAGAAATAACTTGGCACAAATGTCAAGCTCAGTAAGGCAGAGTGTCGCGTGCAATAACCAGATTCCAAGCTCAAAGGTCAAGGTCAAACTTGGAGGTCAAATGTCAAAAATGAGATGATTTTTGCTTGTCCGGGCCATAACTTCACCATGGATGGAGGGATTCAGAAATAACTTGGCACAAATGTCAAGCTCAGTAAGGCGGAGTGTCGCGTGCAAAAACCAGATTCCAAACTCAAAGGTCAAGGTCAAACTTGGAGGTCAAATGTCAAAAATGAGATGATTTTTGCTTGTCCGGGCCATAACTTCACCATGGATGGAGGGATTCAGAAATAACTTGGCACAAATGTCAAGCTCAGTAAGATGGAGTGTCGCGTGCAAGAACCAGATTCCAAGATGAAAGGTCAAGGTCAAACTTTGAGGTCAAATGTAAAAAATGAGTTGATTTTTGCTTGTCCGGGCCATTCCTTAACTTGGCACAAATGTCAAGCTCAGTAAGGCGGAGTGTCGCTAAGTATTTTCTGAATCTAGAATGTTTTCTCTACCTTACAATATTTTCGTTTCCAAATACGACATCGGATGGACTTCTGCTCGGTCTGGTATATTTCTCGGAATTTGGTTTTATGGACTTAGCATAACGTCCCTTTTAGCGTGACGGGTCACATATGTATACTCAAATTAATCCATTCTGGTATCTAGTTATAAATACATAGACATGTAATATTTTGTGAACAATAAACTGTCTCACCATGATCCCCATCATTCCAACTTATTTTGTCCCCACTTTTACAACGCCATTGTAATGACAGCTGTAGACATAGGTATGGTCTTCTTTCTTCAAAATGAGCGGGCTCGACATGTTGCCCTTCGGCATCTAGTCTATTAGGGACGTCAAAACCAGGTCTTGTTTGGGAAAGGGTTCATACGATTCTTAAGCATGCCCCAAACGATAAAGTGAATAACACAGCTCAGAAACATTGTGACAATTATCAGCATTTTTTTCTTTAGTCTCAAAGTTTTCCCATGCCAATTCTATTATGGACGTCGAAACCAGGTCTTGTTTGGGAGCGGGTTAAAGATAAAACAAAACTTGGATTTGTTAAGTTTGGAATATATGGCTTTGTCTTGATGCCAATTACGTAGCTAAATATGGAAGGCTTAAGAACGTAATTTGTTTTGTTTTATTTTCCAACTACAAACTGCATAACACCAAATTGATTTACAATTGAAGTGTCAAAGTAAAAAAGTAGGCTAAATGACAAAGATATTTTTTTTATTATTATTATTGTTTTATTTTTGTCATCAAGATCAACGCTTTGGATTGAAAGTAAAGTCTGAGCACAGGACGATCCAGTTTCACGGCGGAAATCATCAGGCACAGTATCCACAACAATCTCTGAAAATCTTTATAAATATATGAAACGAAATCCAAACATATTAACAAAAAAACTTTCTTATAATAATATTAATTTTCACTGGCAATTCCCTGTGTAATAAGCACTTGGCCCTGCATTTCCCTGCTTATTGATGGCTTATGAGTACAAACGAAGTAAAAGAAATAGAAATACAATCATAAATAAACAAATGTGACCCGTCACGCTAAAATGGACCTTATCAGAAGACCACGAATCCAAATTTTGACAAACTGCACAGACTCGGCACAGGTTCGAATGTTAACAACGAACAGATAGTAAGACAGGGAAAACATTCCAGATTCAGAAAATTGCGTGAAAGTGAAAAGTATGGGCCCTGGTCCGGCTGGGCGGACTGTGCAGATTGATTAGGGCCGATATTTTTCACACTTCATATAAGGTCTTTTTAGCGCGACAGGTCACAAATAATTTCAGATAAAATAATCTATGTCTACTTAGGTGGACGCTTGGAACAAATGGGTGTTTCAAATTTCCCTTCAAATGCGCTAATCGTTTTGTGATGTTTTATTTGTTTTTGTTGTTTTATTTTGGGGGATGGGGGTGTTATTGTTTTTGTTTGTCTTTTATTTCACATAAACACATTTCTCTTTGCTTTTTCCAATTGCATCAAACACACAAGTAATTGTAGGCTGGTGATTTGAGTTGGCGGTAATTTGAAATCTCGTTTGAAGTAGTGGACATTTATAGAACAATCTTCAGACTAAACGGGCTATAGAAATCAAAGTAATTTTGTTGACTTCATGTCTACAACGTTTCAACAACATCCTTAACCCATTACCAAACGGAACAATTTTGGACTGTTCCAATTTGAAAGGTGTTGCAGACGACAATTTCAAGTGAATGAAATTTTAAATTTTGTTGTTGTTTTGGGTAGAAAACATTGTAGAAAATGAAGAAATTGCTTGTCACAAGCAATTTCTTCATTTTCCACAATGTCTTTAAAAGTAAATTTCATGTGAGGAGTCAAAAAGAGTCACTGTGTGGTAATGGGTTAACCCTTTTCCAAATAAGACCTGGTTTTAAGTCTTCTGCGTTCCAAAAAATGAAAACTATTTTAGAAAAAACCTGAGACCAACGAAGAAAATGTTGATAACCAGCATTTTCTCTTTTTCTCAATATTGGCTGTGATATAACCGAATCAAACCCTGTCTACATTCATTAAACCTTTCCCAGACTAGACCTGATTTTTAAGTACTTTTATAGAACAAGTTAGGGAAAATATTGAGGCAAACGAAGACAAGAGCCGTCAGAGACGGACAATGCTCCCCGAATAAGGCATTGTCACAATAAATATATGCCATGCAGAGCTAATATAAAGCTAACACATTTTAAGCCCCCTTTTAGCATGACATATTTTGTATACGCAAATTTTAAATAGTTTATTGTCAAGGGCATCTGATTTGCTACTCAAAAATGAAATTTCATCAAATTCTGACCATTAGACTAGGAGAAATTAGAGAAAAACTGTATTTAACCTTAAGTCCCCTTTTCGCATGACGAGGCCTCAAATCCAAAAACCGGGAAAAGTACATCGGCATTTTGTCATAGGGAGTTCACATGGTAAGTTTCATTTGATTTGGCCCAAGGGTTATGGAGAAATCGCTTCGGACGGACGGACGGAATGACGGACGGACGGACAGACAAAGCGGCGACTATATGCTCTCCCTTCGGGGAGCATAAAAATGTTGATAATCAGAATTTTATCCGTTTTCACAATCAATCAAAACCCAAATTCCTTCATTAACCCTTTTCCCAAAAGACAAAATTTCTAGGAAGTCCAATTTGATAGCTGGTGCAGACAAAATCAATGTAATTTAAATGTACGGTAAAATTAATAATTTTAAATTACATAACAGCAAAGATAAAACTCTTTTGTCTTAATGTTTTCTCAAACGTCCCCTATTAGAAACCAGATCTTATTTGGGAAAGGGTAAGCATCTATTGTTAAGCCTACATTAGCTTTGGGATTGGAACAGTGTAATATATGGTTATTTAGGCACGGTGGGTAACCCACGTTACTTTTGGGAAGCGTTCACACCGAAAAAATCGTCCGCTTCAAGGTATGTTTTGTTTAATTTCTCAGCTTATACGCTACGGATTTTGACGAGATAAAGTGCACGGAACGCGCATTTAAGAGGACCATTCCCGTTTGTAACTCGCTCTGCTCCGAATCCCATGGTTTCTTCAAACATTTAAGCGAAAGTTTTTTTTCGGTGCATGTGAACGCTTCCCACTTTCGTTTTGCACTTAAAAATAATTTGACTCGAATGTTTGAAGAAACCATTGGATTTGGAGCAGAGTGAGCTAGAGCCGGGAAAAGACCTCTCAAAGGCGCGTTCCGTGCACTTTATCTCATCAAAATTAATAGCGTATAAGCTGAGAAATTAAACAAAACATACCTTGAAGCGGACGATTTTTTCGGTGTGAACGCTTCCCAAAAGTCACGTGGGTTACCCACCGTGTTAGGGCAGGATTATATAATGAAGTTCTGGAACGAAACCAACATTTTCTCAGCTATCGTTTAAAAACTTCGTAACTACATTCTTTTACAATCTGTAGTTACGAGTCTTTACAGATGCTACGTAAAGATATGCTAATGGTCAGTTTGTTTTGCCAAAATAGGAACAGCAATTCCAAACAGTATATTAAGCTAATTTTAAACATTGTATACTTCACGATAATCGACCTGGCAGAGCAGCCCTAGCCAAAACGTTGGGATACTCTGCCAGGTCATTTCTCTTGAGATATACCTGGCTTTAAACCTGATTTATTCCAATGAACTTGGATCTCATAACTCCTGAAATATTTTGTCACTGGTTGACAGGGTTGCAAAGATTGAGCCCCTTTCCCAAACACGACCTGGTTTTGACGTCCCAAATAGAAAAGGCTTGGGAAAACATTAAAACAAACGAAGAAACTACTGATAACCAGCAGTTTCGCCTTTTGTCTCAATATTTTCTATGCCATATTATACACAAAGTCTATCTTTAATAACTTCCATTTTGTCTTTTGTGTCAGTTTTTGAAGTAGATCACCCTGGAATTTTGCTGTTTGGGAATGGGTTAGCCGTTTTACCTATTCTTTCCACAAATGTTGACCTTCGCCTTTAAGGTAACTTCGAATTAGAACAGTCCTGAACCAGAGACTACAAGACTAATTTAGTCCATTGAGACATAATCGGATCTGGTTAGCAAATTAGGTTATTAGATCAACGTATTATCAGTTGCGCTCAAAAATGCCGTAACTACAGCTAATTCAAGCTGCAGTTACGGCATTTTTGAACGTAATCGACGGTATGCTAATTCACGTAATACCTCTAATCGTTTAGGTAGGACTATAATTAGAACATTAACTTAAGGACGGAAACAATGAAAGGAATTATAGCCAAACATTGCTGACGATTCTCCAATGAATGAGAGTCTGTTGTCCAAAAATATCCTCTGTCTAACGTGCTGAGAAAAAAACAACAACAAATATGTCCATTTGGTGTTTAAAGGGACATTAGATTCCAATTTCTTTTTCTAAAAGTACCTATGTCTTGGTGCAAAGTTTGGTTATTCTAATAGATATAAATGCTATCAGTATTTTTAAGTTGTTGTTTATAAGCGAAAAATATGCCTTAAGTAACAGTTGAGACTTTTGCAACCGTTCGTAAAAGTCATGTCATGCTACGTTTCCGCGACAGAAAATTTTAAATGTCATGATTCCATTAGATTCGCCAGAATATCAATTTCATACGACAAAAAAGTGTAATCAAAGGATTTTCCGACAGGGATTTTTTTGCCCGTTCGTTAGAAAATTTAACATCTTACTAAAACCTGTGGCCTCGTGAAATGTCGATGCATTTCAACAAAAACATCGTAATTGCAGCTTGTTTAAAGCTGTAAGCAGTTTTGAGCTTTTTGTTGAAAAGCGACGATATCAAAATTTTCAACGAATCGTACTTGAAACAAAAATAAGAGTCGGAAAGCCAATCCTTGTGATATATTTCTTATCGTCGCTTACGTTCAGAAAAGCTGTAAGTACAGTCAATTTAAGCTCCAGTTACAACAATTTCAAGCGTAACCGACTTAATTGACGGCCAAAGGTAATGAGAGAATTATTTATTAAAAAGTTATTTTACATGATATAAGAGTCATGTTTCGAGAAAAAAATGGACAACGCGTGAAAAAACAACATTTTATAATCAAATCAATACCCAATGCTAATATGACAGTGACAGCTTTTTCTGACTCTCTAGTAAGTCATACACTCGTGAGGTCATGGGTTTGATTCCCGGCCGCGGCAACCATCCTTTCAGACATTTTGTCTTCCAACAAATCTCGTATGTGTGCAGTAAGCTGGGGGCTCGAAATGGTTGTTGTGGTTGTACTGGCCACTATCAAAATGAAAGGAATCCGGTATTTGGCCCTCAAGACGATGAAGCTCAGAAAATATCTTTGAAAGCTGATAATCATTATTTTCTCCTTTCCTTTGATAATTTCTACCATTATATCGATAAACAAAAATAGCCACTGAAGTACATTTACGCATTCCCAAGCAGAACATAGATGTATTAATTAATAAAATATACTGAAACAAAAAAGAAACGCAACTTCATTTTCAATTCCTTCTTACGCAAAGACATCAAATCAGATAGAAACAAAACTTAAAACATTTAAAGCAATAACATTTCACCTTTGTAAAGTTCACAAAATCTTGTTGGTAGTCAATTTCGTTAGTAAGAAAATACCCAGTTTAAACCGAGCGTCAACACAATACGACAAAAAAAAATGGACGGAGGTCGAAAAAAACAATCTGTTTCGTTCAATTTTGTCCAATATTCGAATGTTGTGAAGTCCATACGAGTTATTAGCGGTCTCCGTTGCAGTCTTAAACCTATCCCGTAGGTGGGGTTAACGTGATTATTAGGTCCTGCCTTGACGTCATATCTCTTGCACGTCCGCCTCGTGCTCAATCGGTTGTGGTCCAATTGAGAACCAACAACGTATACAGTCAAAAATGTGTCGATTTTTTGCCCCATCAATGTCTTACGACAACATTTTTAACCTTTTCCACCAACAACATCTGTACTGCAGTTAGGCGCTGGTTTTTTGACTAGCCTTGCTATGTGCAGCGTAGTGAAAAGTGTGTGAACGCTTTGACGTCTTCTTTGTCTATGTTCTAGCTTGTGTTTGATGAAAATTTGTTTTGATAGTAGTCATCTAGAAAACACGGCAGGGGATAATCAGTTTTTAACAATTTACCATGTATCACGTGATGAATGTATGACATCTGAAGAAAATGGCACTGTATTTATGCGTATGGATGCAGGTATATTAAAAATGTACTCAACAGCCATTAAAAACATATTTTGTCGAAAATATTATGAAAATTTGGGGTTGCGTATCTTGTTTGTCCTAGTATATATACTTTAGAAATTTTGAGAGAAGAAAATGTTGAAACTTAACCATTTTTCTTGTTCCTTAAATATTTTCTGCGCTATAACATACACATTTTACTTTTTCTATCATTTTTGTCATCGTCTGCATTTCTTTTCAAGTTGGACTGGTCTTTATTTTTTATAAAAAAAAATCAATTTGCTTTGTCTGCGAATTATTTTCATTTGTACCCGTAAAGCCCCTTCTCAAGTGGCAAAGTTTTAGTTTTTCCAATTTCAAAGCTGCTTCAGAGAGCAAAAACACAGAAAGTATGAAATTAATCGAATAAATTTTAATGCATTTTCTACATTTGTTACGGTTTTACTACAAGCCTTTTCCCAATTTGGATGTCAAATTATGGTCTTATTTGGGAAGGACAAGAACAAGTTGAATAACATAAAGTGCTAATATGCTCACCACGATCTTCTGTCCCTGTAATTTACAAGTTTTAAAAGACTTTCTTACAAAACAAGCTCGTTCTTCAAATCAAAAGGAATTTCTTCCATTGTTATGCTCCCGGATCGAAAGATCGGGGCATATTTTTTATTCGTATCCGTCTGTCTGTCCGAAAACTTCACTTTTGCCTTTATCCGAAAGTGGTTAATATACAAAGCTCAAATTTTATATGTAACTTTCTTGCAATGATACATGTTTATATCTGTTCAATGCAAAATGACCTTCCTCAGGGTAATCCTTTAACCCTTAACATAAAAACTTAATATTTAGATAAATAGCAATTTCGGGGTATTCGTGTTTCATAATCACGTGTTGTTTTTCATAAAATCGCTATATAACGGTATATAACCAACGTGACAGGTGACGTCACGATACGGTCTGTCTGAAGACAAGTTAGGGAAATACACACATGTGTGTCAAACCATGAACGAGAGCGTCCTTGTTGAATTCTTGACCATCCGTTTACATATCCAAATAGAGGAATAGTGGGAAATAGTTATTTCGACATGTTATAAAGGATGTAACTGTCCCGCACAGAGTGTGCCAAATATGGTTATAACAACGATTATAACGAGCTTACCCATTGGCTGGTTTATCTTGGTCAGAAAAATAGTCTACTTTTGGCCCGCTCTCGTAAAATATTTAGCTAGTCGCGTAGATTTCTTGGCTGGTCGCATATTTTTTGAGGCCGGTAGCCTGAAAATACGCGTTCGTGCGTAAATAATACGCGCCAATACGTGTTTTACGCGTGCACGCGTATATTTTACGCGCATAAGCTCTAACAAGACTTTTATGCATTTGCTACGTCATAATTTAACTTGACCTTTTCAAACGCAACGTTTAACTGCAGATTTTTGAGATACACAGAAAAAGTTTGCGTTCGAAGTTTTGAACAAGGGATTTAGTGAAGAATGAGGTAGAACGAAAATGGCGCTCTCAAAAGCTCGAACAGTGCACTTTTCTAATAAAAATCCGTTGAGTATAAAAATGATACCTTGCAGTCGGCGATTTTTGCATGTGGACGTTTCCAAAATCTCACGATGACTAGCCACACTTTTAAAGTTTGGCTGTCTAAACGGGTTGCTTAATAAATGCCATGCAATATTTGCGTTGCAGAACCCCAAATATATAAAGCAATTAGTACAAAATTGATTTGCCAGTCAGGCGTAAATCAAAAAGGCTTTAAGTCAGTCTGGCGACATATCCTTATAGATCAATAGCTCAGGAAATAATGAATTAAAAGCATTTCTATGTAACATAAAGCCTAAATGAGGCTTAATTTGATTACGTTACCACTCACCACGTCTTAGCTGTTTCCTAAACAAAGACAGGATTTTTCAATCCCCAGAAAAATGGTTTGTCTTGTATTGCTTTCAAGGTCAAGCACAATCCCTATTGTTATCATTACGATAATTCCGTTTTGATCTACCGAACTTACAAGGGACGGTCGGAAATTTTGACTTTTGACTAGTTCTCTAAAACCATTCAACTTTTTGACAAAATTCTTTTTCACTGTTTGAACAAATTGTCCATATATATCTATACATTTTGCCATCTTTTTGGGAGATTTATTATTCCCACTCTTAACCATGATGTAAACCTTCTGTATTAGGATTTAGGAACTTTGCAATAGCCGGTATCAAAGGCGCCCTGGTCTCAAATTTCTTCCCCGCTAGCATTCTTTTCAGTTCTAGACACATAAAAGTCACGTGGGGTGATGTCTTGGCTAAAAGAAGGGTGAAACAACTAAGTCATGTGTAACAGTTGCTAATCTCCACTGTAGATGCGGTGGTATGGGAGCGAGCGTAATCGTGAAGTAGAGAACATTTTTCTTTGCTAGTCTGGGACGCGTTTACTTCAGCATTTATTCTTACATTTTTCTGAATTACTTCAGAATTGATCTTGGCAATGACAGTTTTTACCATTTGACATGAAATGATTAACTATCAATCCTCGTCAATCCACAAAAGCAACAAACATGACTACCAACCGAAAGTAACAGCTTAATCTTTTCAGGGGCGGCGAACCAGCTCGTTTTCAGGACTGCTTTGACTGATTTTTTTATCCAAAATTCGGAATTATGAACCCACATTAAATTTCCAGCGTTAATGTAGTCCAAAAACTCAAAAACCTCATGTGCGATTAAAAAGGCTAAAAATGTTCTTTTGTATTGATAACCCTTGTTGTTCCTCTAACAAATAGCCTATGATACATGAATCACCTATCACATATAAGTGGACAGAACATAACTCTCTTTCAAAATAAACTATCCACATTATTGGCAAATGGATGTTGATTCCACCAATATATAATGTGCTAATACAGTCTCAAATGGAGAGAAAACAACATTAAAAGTCCAACTACTTTCCGACCGTCCCTCGTATAATAACCAATACATGCACTTTTCGACTGGAACTATTAGATCGTATGGGAACTATACAATGTACCAGTGTTTTCTAATTTTCTCAAACAACGGATAAGGGAACCTCTTATTCAAAAGCTTACAAAAATGCCATTTTATATTACTCCAATTTGAAAACTTCTGCAGACGGCATGATGTAAAGTGTTGTTAAAGACGAGAATAGTGATCCACAGAAAATAAGGGGGCGAATATTGAAATAAGATTTCTGTGTTAAGTGTAGGTTTGAGAAATCTGGGTTTTTTTACAGCACATAAAACTAATTTAAAATCCGTTTGTTTTCGCCGCTGTAGATTTGACAACGTCAAGAGGAAAGACAGACATCACAAATTAGAATTCTAAGAAATAGGTAGACAAATCGTTTTATCTTGAAATTGATCAGTCTCAAACCTTTCCACAGAAATTTTGGTCTTGAAATTCAATATCGGAATGGTTGAATAATATATTTTGGAATATAACCAGCGCGTTCCCCAATCGCCTTAGTATTTCTTTGTATATAGTTTACACATTATTTTGTTTCATTCTATGCCTTATGTAATCTGCGTAAGCTTTTAAAGTGGACAAATCCGCAAAGTGTTGGTTTCGAAAGTGTGAAGCAAAAAAATAGATGTATCTGCAAATTAGGTCAGGTTTGATTGGCAGTGTAATTAAAAGATAAATAACAGACCATCATATTGGCCGAGACATACGTCTCGTCCAATCAGATGGCTTTTTACGTAGTTATGAATGAGAGCAAAAAGATTAATTTAAGAGTTATTTGTAAAACTGGCCAAGGACGGTGATTTTCCAATTAACATGAGTTTTCGTGTACCAAAGACGTTCGCATGACACCGTAATGGTTAAAAATAACCTCTTATTACAGAAACCACCTGTCCTTGGTCATCTGCATAATCGTTCGATGAACCAATGAACTTATACATGTATATTTTCCATATTTGGAATCATTATTGGCAATTTTGACTCTTTGATTGTAATATGTCTCTTCTCAGAAAAACAAACTGTCGTGTTAGAGGCAGTTCTTTAGTGCGGAAGTTTTAAGATGTTTAATGATTTCTTAACACCTTTAAGATAATGCATTCTCTAGCGTAAGGGTTTTAAGCACTAGACTGGTGCCCGTAGCATATCTTAAACATCTCGCTCAAAGAACGCCCATTTAATCTTATCGACGTTTGGCCTTTTTCCAAAAAGGATGAAATTGTGTAAAAGCCTACAACCAAGTTCTCAGATTTATTCTGATAACAAGTGGCCCACTCAATTTCTTGTCAAAGCTGAAAACATTCGAAAAAAGTGACGAAATCAGCTTTGAAAAGTCACTGACGGTAATCCTAACATATTGATAATAAATGGCGGACATTTTGGTAGGCATTTCAACTTAAGAATTAAAGTATTTAAATGGAATTTCAGGAAAAGGCTTCTGTGTTTACATAAGTAATGAAAATATACAAGTCATAACATAGGAACGTGAATACCTCACCTAAGTTTCATATTTGGAAGAGTGCACTCCAAGTATAGTGAACTTCATTTAGCAAGCGTGTAATTTAGTATCGCGTGTCGCCATGATACATTCGTGACCAACATCTTTTTCTCTACAAAAAAAACAAATCTTGTTATAGTCAGGCTTCTCGAGATATATGTCACGTGATTTAATCCTTTCCAAAACGGCAAATATCACAGGTAAAAAGATGTTGATGGCAAGATTGTCAGGGAGTTGTTCCGAAAGCTTCATACTTTATATACAAACTTCGCTATTATGACATCATTTGCATAAGGTATGGATTATTCGGAACACCATGGTTTATGAATTATGGAGCATTCTGAACAACTTGGTCAAATGTTTAAAAGATCCTTGACACTCCTCAAATCCCAAACATTTGCAATCTTCTCTTCTTCAAACTGAATTCAAATCAATCTTGTATTAAAATATATTTTTGAAGATTTCCGCAACTGCTATTATTTTGTGCCACGTGATATCCTTTTGTAAAATCGGTACGATCAAAAAGTGAATAGTATTTTCCGTTCATTGTTTTAGCAGCATATCTCTAAACGAGACAGTATTCTAGACTGGTCCAAGTTCAAAGATGATTAAAAGTACACAGTAGAAAAACAAAATCGCCAATCTTGGCTAATAAATTGTCTCTATTTCGTCCCTTGTCGTGGGTTATAGGTGAAAGACCTACACAAAATAAGACATTTATCTAAATTTATTGGCTCTGTTACTATAGCAATGCAATACAATGGATTTTTTGCGTCTTTCAATACTCGTGGGTCACATTAATTTGCTTCTTGATATTTAACCCTGTTCAAAACAAGCCACGATTTAAAGCGCAAGATGGCTAGGGAAACCGACCTTTCTGATATGGGCCTTCAATTGACATTTCACATTTATTTTTTTTCATCAATTTTACTTTTTTATCTGAAAGAGCAAATTTTCTTATGAAAATTCTGAAAATTTCATGACAAAATATTGAACTGTTTATGAAAATATATATTTTGTACTAAAATTGAACAAATTATTGTGGACATCAGTTCAGATTTGATAGATCTATATGGAATTTGTCATGTCTGTCTTAACTTTTAAGGCGTATTTTTCGTTTATAAATAACAACTTCAAAATCGCATTTTTACGCATTAATTAGAATAACCCATTTTTGCATCAAGACATACTTTAAAAAAAGAAATTGGAATGTTATGTCCCTTTAATAAAGCGAGGAATCTATATGCATGTTCGATTAGATTTAACCCCTTCGATGCCAGAGATTTATTTCAAAATGGCTCCGTATTTGCCAGGCCATTTTCAGGAAATTTGAAAAATGGTGTTTTCGTTAAAAATCAGCTTTAAATATATAAAATTCTTTATAAAAAACATTTAAAACTTACCAAAGTTCTGTTTTAAATCTTTTAATCCACCATTTAAAGCTCATTTTCAGATATTTTTGCTAAAAACGTGTGCAGCGAAAAATGACGAAAAATGTCAACGTCACCAACTCGTACATGTCGTCATTTTTGCTGTCTAAATAAAAAGAATCGTCACTTTCGAAGTCAGCACATATTTCCGATGGTGTATCATTATATAATCTTGCTAAAACCTCCTCATATGTATAGAATTTACATGTTCTAAGTGCATTTTATCGTATTTCAACGAGTACACTCACCATGTCCGCCATGTTGTTTTTTATGTTTCAAAACTAAAAAATGTTCTGACCGGGTAACTATTTGATACTATTTTTAGGTGATCTAAATACATATTTTCTATTTTAAGATATGATTTGGAAAGCTAAGATGTTGATTGGTCGAAATGCATTACACATCATGACATATTCTAAAAATAGAACAAAATACATAAGGGTTTTTCCACAGGACAGATATACCCGTCCAACTGCACTTGGGCGACATTTTCGCAGAACGGGTATACCCGTTCTGGGGCATCGAAAGGGTTAATATAGATCTAATTTTTCTGACTTGCGGCGATTTGAAAAAAAAATTGAGCAGAGAAGGCTGAAAAACGCCAGTGATTTGATGGATGTAGTTGATCTACGTATTAAACAACAGACTATAAAAAAGTTGTTGGAGAGCAGGGTATTTTTTTTTTTCAATAACTTCTCACCGGTTGTCCATTAGAACTTCAGTCACAAGAAGAAAACCTCTGCTGCCTTTTCGTCTTGTCGGATTAAATCCAAATTCTAATCGGTTACATTTTCTTTTTATTTTCTATTATCAATCACACTTCAATTTATGTCAATATCTTTCTCTGAATTTGGACCGTCCTATATATTGTGTTTTCGGGAAAGGTTTAAATCTCGGAAACATATATATCTAAATCAAAGTGGAACTTTTTAAAAGGGATATTGTCGAAGACCTGTCGTATCAGACTAAGATAAAAATTCTTTTTAAATAAAATACTTAGGAAAAAATATAATCAAATCGATTTCTATAGGGGTGGGGTGCTTTTTTCCATAATGCAGCAAAGTGGAAGTTTATAGGTCCAAGAAATCGATTTTAGGTATTAGATAGGGACTGTATAGTAGATTCTACGCGATGTAAATGTTCAAAAGGCGCAGCCTTTGAACGTTTATATCGCGTAGAATCTACTATACAGACTCTATCTGACCCAGTGTTCGTCAACCAATGAAAACATACGCTTCTACTGTCATTCCTCAAACCACGCCTCCGACCGGAGCTACTATCAAGCGGATCTTACATAAAGTTGATTAAGTTAATCATAACGACAAAAGACAAACTTGGAGTGTTAAAAAAGCTAATAACTTCGATAAATGAAATTTCCTGCTTTTCCTGGCCCATCTTTATTAGACTGTTTACCATTTAAAAAGTTTCAAATTTCATGGTTACAGAAAATTGAAAGTGTCTGTTTCTTTATAAGTTATATTTTTGCATAAAGGCCACCGGATTGGGCCCCTTTTTGCCAAAGGTAACGTTTTGTTGCTTTTTATAAAACAAAAACTCGAAATCGAGCTGCTTTATCGCGATTTTCGATGAAAACGACTGTTTTTTTTTTTTTTTTTTTTTTTTTTTTTTTTTCTTCTTCTTTTTTTTTGTTCTTCCCAAAAGGACAGAATTTAAGGATGATCCAATTTTAAAGGTGCTGAAAACGACAAAATATATACAAAAAAGACTTGAAATTTCAATAGAAATAGCGGAAAATATTTAAGGGAAAAGGGCTCATGATATCTCTTCAAGATTTCATGATCATTTGGAGACGCAAAAACTAGATGTTATTTGGGAAAGGAGCGACATGTCAGATTAAAAGTGAGCACTTAATTTCTTTTCTCTGGAATAGTTTGCTATAAAAGTCAAAACCAGCGATAAAAAGATGTGGTATTATTCCTTTAGAGAGCTCTTTGTATAACAGGGAACGATTTCATCCAGTAAGTCATGACGTACTTCCCGTCAAACAGTAGTATTTCTTATGTGTTGTCATAAAATCTCGTAACTACGGCTTGGGTCAAGCCGTAGTTACGAGATGTTATGACCACAACGACGATTTATCAAAACAATACACTAAACCAAGTCTATTTTTAGCACAAACTTCATTGCCATTAGTATTGATTTCCAGAGAAAAAAGATCAGATGACGCTCTGTAACTTAATTTTATTTGATTGAGCTAATAACTGTAATTGTGTGTGAACTTTGGATTCTTCCCATTTGAAATTACTTTTGGTTTTTCTAATTTGAAATTTCTTAGATCTAGGTTGTTCCAATTTGAAAGTATTTCGCATTGATCCAATTTGAAAGTATATTTTATTGTTCCAGTTTGAACGTTTCTATAGGGTTTGAGGAAAGCGTTAATCATGTATATTTACATCGACTGGTATAAAAACTGTAACTTCTTTAAGGCACTTTGCTTTCCGGGTAATACACTAGTTCATATACTTGTACTGAAGGTGTGGAACCAATCAAAGTCCGAAATAAACCTCTAGTACAAATAGTTAACCTCTCAACCAAAGATACGAACCAACAAGTGCAAGTCAGTAAGAAACAATCTTGAAAATTTAAAGAACGATAAGTGTGATACTTTACTGAATTAAACTCTGGCTATTTCTTTTACAGATAATCGCGCGTAAATGCAATACACAAGGTGCCTCTCTGTTCTGCTGTAAGAGGTATACAAATTTAAAAATCTGATACAAATTTCAATTGACTGATACCTCAATTCATCGTCATTGACCATGCGAAAATTCGATTTCATTGGATTATTAGCATTGTTTGAATAAGTTATCTAGTGCATGATCGATACATGTAGACTTTCATTGGGCAATGCCAAAATAAGAATAGTGGCACAGTAAATGACGTCACGATATTGTAAAATAGTAGAAAATTGATAAGGTTACTAGCCTACCAAGTTTGATTTGATTAAAATGAGCGATGAAATCTGTGTAGAGAGTATCTTTGCAACAGAAAGCCATAATGATGACATTGCGAGAATGTTAGGACGAGGAAGGACTTGGAGTATCCTCTCTAAATACTGTATTTTCAATAAGTTATGCATGTGTTGGTTCGAAACGTGCAGGTGTAAGACACCTGCAAGGTTCGAACCATCGCATGCTAATTTGTAGCAGTATGGAGTTCTATATCGTATAGTTATGAAAAATGTAGGTAAATTTGATAATATCGTGTAATAAAATCGCGACCGAACTTTAGAGAGGAATTTTTACGTCAAACCCACGAAAAAGTTTGGGTTCCCTTGTCTATAATCTAGATCAATTTTCTTCATATTGTTAAAAAAACTGATATATTTTCCTGTTGACACGTGATGTTTACGACCGGATTTCTAGGAAGAATTATATGTTATTATCTCTTTATTACCTGATTAACTTTTTCCCTAACGGCCAGATTTTGGACTTTTCTAATTTGAACGGCTGCAAACGACAAAGTTGATACTGATGAAGAAGACATTTGTGTACAATTAAGCTCAAAATGGAGACGAAATGAAAAAATGCTAATACATGTATCAGTATATTCAATTTTTACATCAAGGTTTTCACAAGCACTTTCTTTAATACAAATCAAACCAATCTTGCTTGGGAAAGAGCTAATCATTTTCCCCAACAATATGTGTTTTGAAATTATAAATAGTCAGCTGGAAGAAACGTCTGATGCCATTTAAATCTTTACTAAACAGGATTTGGTAAAATGCCCTTTTTAGAAAAAGGCTTCCAAAACAATTAAAAAAGAAGTATTCTTATGCTGAAACCAAGCCTTTTCTCATATTCTCTCATGACTTTCTGCGTCATAGTATATAGAAAATATTTTTACCAATATCTATTTTGTCGTCTTCATCATTTCATATGAGAAAAGTATTGAACAAGTCCAAATTGAGTGTATGCAAAGGCTGATCTCGATGTTGGATAATATTTGAGCCCAAAACTCGTTTTGTCTGAGAAAATAAGTATCGTCTTAAGTGTAGATACAACGTAAAATATTTTCTCATTTGATAGTTTTCATGAGAACCGTGACTTTATGTCCCGGGAGCTAATGTCACAGGTCTGGTGTCGGCATCCCGTCGCGTCTTTACTTGAGAAAAAAAAGACAACCTTTAACCTGATCTATTTCTCAGGCACTATGTGATATATAACCTTCATATTTTACACATGGCAATACCTACCACGACCTTTCATTTTGGACATTGACCTTGTCACCCTTACCTTGGAGTTTTACCTACTTTTAACACTGTAACCTTTATTTTGTTGTTTGACCTACTTTTAAAACATTTTAACCTGGCCTGTACCTCATGCAATATTATTGATAAACACTTCAAATATTTCACCTCCTATCTAGATCTTTAATTTTGGACCATGACCCTTGATCTTGTTACCTTAACCTTGGATTGTGTCCACTTTTAAAAACATGTCCATTATCTAAGGCTGTTTTACAGGTAGAGCCTGTATAGTTCATACATATATACCTCTCGTCAAGGCCTTTCATTTGGGACCATTACTTTTGACCTCTTGACCTTGAACTTTGAGCTGGCCTGATTTTGTGACAAGCTACCGTACAGGCGAGCTACGTTGTCCGCGGACAACTGGTGTTATGTTGAGTTGTCGTCATATACGTAATATAGCAAACGATTATCAGGCTATTAAATAATTTACAGGAAATATTGGTAATATCTTGTCAAGAGAATAACAAAAACAACATATTATGTAGCAAATTTGCACTTTGATATAGGCCCCGATATATGACCTGGTAGAGCAGCTCTAGCTTATAGCTAGAGATGCTCTGTCAGGTCATTTATCTTGAGCTATAATTGCTATGTATCTCGTGACGGAAAACACGTTACACAATAGTAGCATCAATTTGCAGGAAATTACAAATATAAGACAAAAGTAACTTTACAGTTTTAGAATAATCCTATTTTCTTAATTTCAAAGCATATTTATGATATTTTCACGGCCACATGTTTTCACAGTTATGTTTTGATATTCTAAATGAACACATCCGTTTCATTGACGTTACAGCAATCTTCACGTGCATATCGTTAAAATTACCAAAATACCCCACCCACACAATGGTGTTGTAAATAGTGACATTATTTTTTGCATGTTTGATCTTTGTTGGTCGCCACACAAAAGGCCAGAGTTGTATTCCAGTTACCAGGAACAGGAAAGCAATCCGACGCCGACAAAATCAGGACATTAAGCAATGCATGATGAGAGAGCCAGGATGAAATTTTATGTTTCTTTGCTAATGAACTGCACCCGTCAATCAATCGTTAACTTCATGAACGCATTTCAACACTTAGGCAGTCGAAAATGAGAGTATCAATAACCAAGACCAATAAACGTGACGTGACGTTACGTTTTTACAAGAAGCTGCAGTAAAGATGCGTGAAATCTTTAGTTGAGCCGTAGAATTGTTCGTTGTCAAATTTGAAACATTGATTTTAGTGCTAGACGTCCGGTAGCCAGACCCCTTTAGTTATAGAGTAACATGACGTCAACGTCAAAAACGCCCATATTTGATCTTGTGTAGCATTTTGAGCACACGCAGATTGGAGTTAGCCCCTTTTTTCTGACGAGAGAAGGTTACATATTAGTGTCATAGGCGATAAAAGACGTGTGGACACAAGAACGTGCATGAAATAGAGTGTGTGCTACGGGACGATTGTTTAAGAATTGAATAGCTCAAGATCAGACGGCTGACCTTATCCGTACACGAGTACTGTTTTGAAGTCCATAATACACATAGGGGCAAAGAAATACTGACATAAGATCAAATTTAGTATAAAATGCTATCCTTTTTATTCTAAAAGATGTAATAAAACTCTACCTGGATTTTTCAATTTGACCCCTTTATTTATGCCGTGGTAACACCAGCGTCAAGAAAGGCCTAACACTCTCTTCTATCCCACATTTTTCTTGCAAAATGGCATATGTATACGTATAACACAAGTAATTTCACAAACTGTGATTATGGTTTGATAAATCAAATGAATGTCAGGTGTAAAGTTACTTTTGCCTTTCAGTATACTTTCGTAAATACGTTAGTAAGAATTGTATAGGATTTAGACAAGTCGGAAAAGACCATGGAATTTTCAGTATTTCTGGATCTCTAAAGCAACACAATAATGTTTGATTTACGATGTTATTGACGACCAAAAAATCTCCCCGGGGGTCAATAACTTTTTGAGCCGGGACTTTATGTCCGGGGAGCTTATGTCACAGCCCTAGTGTCGCGTCCCGTCGCGTCTCCAAAAACTTTAACCTGGTCTATATCTCAGTGATATTTCACGCATGGTTACTTCCTGCCAAGGCCTTTCATTTGGGAACATTACCTTTGACCCAGTGACCTTGACCTTGGAATGACCTAGACCTACTTTTCAAAAACTTTAACCTGGTTTATATCCCATACACTATTAGAGATACATCCTTGATACTTCACACATGGATACCTCCTGCCATGACCTTTTGACCATGATCTTTGACCTTGACCTTCTCATGTAGGCGAGCTACATTGTCCGCAGACAACTCTTGTTATCATGTGTTGTTTAAAAGATCGTACAAATCCAGAAAATCCATGACTTCAATAATCATACCTTCTCTGATTCATACAAAAATTCAAATCGGTCACGTATTAACAATTTGATTGGAACTGTTCTGCATTTGTTGTCATGTCACGTTATATGCGTTGGAAACGTAATGGAGAATGAAGAAAATGCTGAGAATCAGCATTTTTTCCTTCTACGTCAACATTTTCTGTGCTATAATCTACATACAATCGACACTCGTTGTGTCGAAGTCAGAAGGGCAGTCAAAATATCTCGACATATCCGGAGTTCGACTCATCCAATTTTGATTTTTTCCATGAAAAGTTTTTAACCATTTTTGATGGGCATCATATGTGTCCATGATTAAAATATAGTAGAAAAAGGAAAGAAATTTCTCAAACGAACAATTTCTATCCTTTTCCTACTAAATTTCAATTGTTTCGAAATTATTTTAATTAAACATTTTGATATCCATATGTTGAGGATGGAACATGACTTTCACTTCGACTTAAGCGGAATTTCGACTTATCCGATGTCGACATAACGAGTGTCCTCTGAAACTCCTATCTTTTTCAACATTCATTTCATCATCTGTAGCAACACTCAAAACATGACCATTCTGAAATTTAGCGGTTAAGCTTATTTATATTTTAATTCAACTTTTCTTTCTTTGTCATTTCAGATGAACTCTATACTCATTCAGTAGTACAGCATTAATCACAAACACACAAAGAATGGAACAGTTGAGCCGGCAAGACGACCTTCTGACATCAATCCTAAATGATGGATTTGATCATAAGCCTCGGGTTGGGGTAAACATACGCTCATTTGACAGCCCTGACAATCAGGAACGGGATATCCTAGTAGAGAACAACAACGATACAACAGCCTTGGATAATGTCGGTAGCTTAGATCTGTGCACTGGACTAAACGCGTCCCTCAACTGCCAAATGATAGTGTCTGAGTTCAAGGCATCCGACCACTGGTTTAGTCCGGGCACTGAAGCGCTTCTCGTGTTATTCTACTGCATCGTTATCATACTCGGAATACTCGGTAATTCCGTGGTCTGCTACATCGTGCTCCGCTTCAAACATTTACAGAAGCCTAGAAACATTCTCATCTTCAATCTGTCAGCATGCGGTATCATGATGTGTGTGCTGTGTATGCCTTTCTCGTTGCTCAAGCTCACTCTGAAGAATTGGCATCTTGGCGACTTCATGTGTAGGTTAGGACCTACCGTACAAACTATAGATGTATTTGTATCTACATTTTCGATAGTAGCGATAGCCGTTGATCGGTATTCGGCGATAGTATGCGCCTCCCAACAAGCGACGAATAAGAAGTTGGTGTACTACAGCATCATTTTGATGTGGTTGGTGTCCGTATTGCTGTGTGTACCCATGCTCTCATTCCACGAAGTTCACGACGTGTACCCGAAAGTTTATCCCGGAGAGAAGGATACCAAGCTGTTCAAAATCTGCATGGAAGTATGGCCAAATGATGTCTATAAGAAAATCTACACAACATGTGTCTTACTGATCCAGTACGTTGCGCCCTTGAGCGTTATCTGCGCCTTACATGGTCGTATATGTCAGTTTCTACGACTTAGAATCAATGACAATCCAAAGACTGAGGCTGAATTTGCGCGTGTTCTGAGAGAAATCAAACGTCAAAGAAAGAACATGTTGTTACTGACCGCGATTGCCGTTACGTTTGCAATATCATGGCTTCCCCTGACAATCCTGAACACTCTAGCCGATTATGATTACACTTTATTCATGGACAAGAGCTTTAATCTGGCGTACGCGTACTGTCTTCTAGCCGCGATGTGCTCTGCTTGCCTCAATCCCCTCGTTTATGGTTGGTTCAACACGAACTTCCGGTCTGCCTTCATTCATGTCTTGTGTCCTTCGAGAAAGCGGACCGGAAGCGGAACTCTCGAAATGGCCACCATGATGAAAAGCGATTCAAAAGGCACAACGCCGCCACAGCCTATTAAATTCTACAGTAGCGTACAGCTAGAATCGTCTGGTGAATTCGATAGGCATAAAATGCACAGCATCAAGTCGAAAGCGAGTTCAAAATCAAGCACCCATTCGGGCAAGTCGACCAGTTCTGAAAGTATTTGTTTAAAACAATTATTCGAACAATGACTTTACCCATCTCAGACCAAACAGTCTTTCGGAAACATTCTAATCAAAAGTTGTCGTCGCTTTTCATCGAAAGTTTCGTAGCTGCAGCTTGTTTGAAGCTGCAGTTACGAGGTTTTTGTTGAAAATCAGTGATGTGCTCTAATTGTTACCTTCATGTATATCGACGCTCTTCTCCGAAAACCTCGTAACTACAGGTTTTTAGCTAGCCGGGACTTTATGTCAGGGGAGCTAATGTCACAGCCCTAGTGTCGGCGTCGCGTCCCGTCCCGTCCCGTCTTCACTTGAAAAACTTTAACCTGGTCTATATCTCAGGCACTATTAGTGATATAGCCTTGATATTTCACACATGGATACATTTCGACAAGAACTTTCATTTGGGACCTTTGACCTAGTGACCTTGACCTTGGAGTTTTACCTACTTTTCAAAAACTTTAACCTGGCCTTTATCTCAGCCATTTTTACAGATACAGCCTTGATACTTCACACATGGATACTTCTCAGCAAGACCTTTCATTTGGGACCATGCCTTTTGACCTAGTGACCTTGACCTTGGAGTTTGACCTACTTTTCAAAAACTTTAAGCTGGCCTATATCTCATGCACAATTATAGATAGAGCCTTGATATTTCACATATGGATACTTGCTATGCTATGACCTTGACTTTGAGACCATGACCTTTGACCCAATGACTTTGACCTTTGACTCTTTGATTTTGTGACAAGCTTTCGTATAGGCGAGCTACGTTGTCCGCGGACAACTCTTGTTAAAAGCTGTAGTAACGAGGTTTTTGAAGACAAGCATTTTTTTAGTCGAAAGGATGAAACGCAAAAGAGAGGTTTCGGCGAGTAAGAGCATTTTAAGGATTACGACCCATCATTAGATATTAAACATTTCTTGAATCTTCAGGCGTCATTCGTTACAATATCCTCGTCAATTTCCGTTGCCATCGATGACAGCCAGAAATTGACGAGGGTGTCTCTAGTCAATTTCCGTTGTTACGGATGACGCCCGAAGACTCACGAATTGTCCAATGGTATCTATTGATGGATTGTAGTCCTTAAGGTTTACGAACTGAGAATGAAAACTCCACTTTCTAGCCATACGAAATGCATCAAATTTCACACACATGTAAATACACTTCACACAAGTTGATTCACCAGGCCGGATTTCAAGATTATGCTACTAGAAGATAATAATTTACAAATATTGTTTTACTCTATTTTCATATGCAAGGGAGGTAATTTTGAACATTTTGTTCAAATATTTCCATAAGTATGCATTAATTCAAAATTCTAATCCATACAAAATGCTTATATTTGTATTTGGAAGGGAAATGTAACACAGATTAAGAATTACTAGCACTTTTCAAATTTCATCTCTGGCTCTGCATTTCATTCTCAGTTCGTAAACCTTAACTTACAACATAAAAAAGAAATTTTCTACTTCGACACAAAGAAATTATCGACAGAGACACATAACAACAGATAATAGATGGGTAAATGTGTTCTTAATTTGTTTGTATCATATCTAAACCCTATGCTGTTGTTACTCATTTGAATCGTCTAGATGAGACAAATCCAATGGGTACCCACATAATAGGGTTTGGTAGGCAAATACCCCTACTTATCTGTAGCTCTGTGACAGATCGATAGAATGCTTGCTAATGACACATTGTTTTGTATATTTGCCAAAGAAGAAATCAATATTTTTTACACTTTCAAACTAATTTGAACGCTTTATGTTCAATACATAATATTTAACCCGGGATCTTTTAAGGCTTGATTTTGTCGTCTGCAAATCCCTCTGGTATGGACCAGCCTAAAACGTTGTAGATTTGGAAAGTCTTTCTTTCTTTCTATCTTGTCTTGTAATAATTGTACAAATTTATAAAACATATATTTTAAAATAATATCGTCAGTTATGCTCGAAAACAGCCTATAATACGTACGTCATATTCGATCGTGATCAATGGTATGTACACCGCTGACATTTTTGTTCGAAGATTGCATGCTTTGGAAGTTCCATTTACAAACTAAAATCGTCGCTGTTCAACAATTTTCTTTATAACTACAGCTTTTAAAAAGCTCTAGTTACAAGGGATTTGTTGAAAAACAGCGAAATGTTTTATTGCATTCTTAAATATACATTACAAGCAAGTTTTAGAATATTTGTACTTTTTTTAATACTTCTATAAAATCAAATGTTTTAGCGTCTTACAAAAATGATTAACCTGACTTAATGGTGCGTTCGTAACGCTTTTCTTGACACTGTTGTCCATCAAGTCAGCAGAGGTTTAACACTGTTCGGACTCTAAAGACAAGTTTCCACTACGACCCCCCCCCCCCGCCAACACACACAACAGCCATCGGAAGTCGTCCTTACAGGCAAAAGGCGAAATTCATCCCTGTTCACTGCCTTTATCCATGCTCAGTACTTGCGTTGATCTTGTGGAAATCGGAAAAAGTGAAAATTCTCTTTACTTCCGCCATTTATCTTCAGATTCTTGTTTTGATAAACGATGTAGGTTAAGACCATTTCGATTCCCTATAGATCTAATACAATGTTAATTTCCCATAAATCCATTGTTTGCCACCTGAAGTTAATTTGAGTCTTTTCTGATGAGAATTCGCTCTTTGAAATTTGGATGTCGCTATTTACATCAGAGCTGTCCGACTTGAACAAGCGACATAACTTGTGTTTGAATTTTCTTTTGTTTTTGAATGTGACGGCGCTCTGATGTAAATAGCGACACCCAAATATCAACGAGCGAATTTTCATCAGAGAAAACTCGGATCACCGGAAGTGTTCTGTGGGTACGGACTAAAACGACAATGGAAAGGGGTCAATTCTTTCTGCGAATGCCTTACATTTCAGTAGTGCAGGCGCCACAGCAATGCGATGCTTTTCAGCAAAACCCTCGTAACTACAGCTTGATTTAAGCGAATTAGTGGTAAACGTAATTCGCAAAGGATGAGTGTCAATAAGGCCATTTCCGTAACCCAGCCCAATGTTCTTCATTTTTGCAACACATGACCACTAACATATTGACCTTATGTAGGCAAAGTATCAATTTGATTGGAGCCTTGTTTTGGAAGATATACTAAATCAAAGTGGGTGGGGTAAGTCACTCACTATGCCAGTAGATGGTAATCAATTTCTTATACAGTTTTACTGACGATTTATATCTAAAAGACTGGTGATGCAGTGAAGTGTATGTGTCATGCACTCAAGATTGACTTATATTTGCGGATGCTAGAATGTAAAAACCAAATTAAGAACAAACAGATGGATAGAGAGACAGACGACGGACGAAAGGCGATCAAATAGCTTAACTTGAGCATTTTGTGCTCAAATGCGCTACATGTAATAAAACGTTACCATAGATTTCAGATGCTAAACAAGCAATTCTGACTATGAAAAATTCATGTCTGTTTTACGCTTAATTTTGGATTATATTAGCCCACCCTCTCTCTTAAGATTGCAATTGCAACCTCGTTATCTAATGTTTTTGTGTACATAAGGCTTATATCGTCCTCCTATTGGTATTTTATTGTGATTTATAAAGAAATGTTTGGTTCAGAAACGAAATAGTAATTCTTGGCAATTTTATCAAGAAATCAAGGGCATGTAATCCAGATTATACAAAAGCAATTTTGAAAATTTTCATATTAGAACTTATTGTTATATATCTTCATTCACCACCAGAAAGATAAATCAAATGAAATGAGAAATAAAAGCCTGTTGTGGTTTTTCGTAAAGTAAGTCGGTCCAAAAATCCTAAAAATTCATAAACAACTTTAATGCCCCTTTTCTCCTGTACATGGCATCCAATGGAATAAACAACAACATATATTCAAAGTGCATGACACATACATTTCACTGCGTCACCAGTTTTTAAGATATAAATTGTTGGTAAAACTGTATAAGAAATTGATTACCATCTATTGGCATAGTGAGTGACTTACCCCACCCACTTTGAGTTAATATATCTTCAAAACTAAGGCTCCGTTCAAATTGATACTTTGCCTACATATGGTCAATATGTTAGTGGTTATATGTGGCAAAAATGAAGAAAATCGGGCTAGGTCACGGAAAGGGCCTTATTGACACTCATCCTTTGAATTAGGAAATATGTTTTTGTGAATGTTAAATGTCACCACATACCTGTCTTTATGAAGATCTTTTTCTCCAACAGTTTTTAGCTGTTTCATTGTAATTAAGTCAGTATAAAATACATTCACCCATTCCGCGTAACGACGCCTTTTGATGCCCTACAACATAAATGCTTGGGAAAATATCGTGGAAAATAAAGAAATTGCTCATGACTAGCATTTTCTTCATTCCCCACGATGTTTTCAGTTCGGAAATGCAAAATTTGATTCACTTGAATTTGAACCGGTCTACTTTTTGTGTCTAGTAACGGGTTAACGCTTTTGTCTTTGATCATTTTGATGAACATGTTATTAACCCTTTCCCAAACAAGACCTGGTTTTGACGTCCCTAATAGAAAATGCTTGGAAAAATATTGAGACAAAAGAAGAAACTGCTGATAACCAGCTGTTTCTCCTTTTGTCTCAATATTTTCTATGCCATATTTTACACAAATTCTATCTTTTATAACTTCCATTTGGTCATTTTTTGGCAGTTTTGAAGGGGATCACTGAGACACGACGTCAGCTACTGGTACTCATAAGCGTAACACGACGTCAAAAAGATTTTAACGTTAGCAGCTACATTTCATTTGTTGATCATGAGGTTTGTCCGTCTGAAAATATCTTTTATGAGAATTCTATTCAGTTGAGGCGAGGAAGGTTAAATTATTACGCAAAATCTTCATTTATCCCATGGAAAACTTTTCACCGGCATAAAATTGTACCGAAACTCTACAAAAGTAGTATGATTTTATTTGTTTTAACATTTTATACTTTTTATTTTTGCAGAACTTTTTTTGTCAATTTGGAACGATTTTATCAAGTTATCAGTGACGTATTTTCGGACAAACACTAGTATTTTAGTAGGTGCTGTTATAAAATCTTATAACTACGGCTTGGTTCAAGCCGCAGTTGCGAGATTTTATAACAACACAGAAGGTTTATCAAAACATAACGGTAAACCAAGTCTATTTTAGCACAAAATTCATTGCTATTGGATGAATTATGAAATCGGACAAGTATACATGCTAAGTCGGGGGGGGGGGGGGGGGGGTGGTTGTTAAGCAAATCCGTTGTTAAAAACAAGAAAATGTAAAGGAATGCCCTCAATAAAAATAAAAGTGAAAAGGTGCAACGTCATAATATGACGTTACGTAAGAAAATCGGCATGTTTTCGAATTCGCTTTCGACACAGTGTTTTTGAGATTTTGAAAGCATAATAAGCCGTCATATGCTGAAATTTTAACTGGGTATTTAATAATAAAATTACTCACATTCTATATAACAATCATAGAAAAAACACACCGGATTCGATTAAAATCAGCAAGTTGAAAATCGGAAATTGTCTAAATTTTACTCCATTTTACGGCTTTTTTACGTCGTATTTCTTGCACAATTCGACACAGGTATTCTTTAACAGTAAAATGAATTATTTATAAAATGACAAGAAATTCTACACACAAACAAGAAATTAAATTTACATTTAGGTGATCTGAATCGGAATTTGATCTTTAATTATGTTCTAGTCGAATTCTTAATCAAACGCAATTTTATATTTTCAAAACGTCGCGATTTTCACGTGCGGACATTTTTTGCATGATTTTTTCGAATGCGCTTATTATTTGTTACTTTGACAATCTAGCAAGTACTGCACATTAAAAGATAGGATATACAAATACGCATTAAGGAATGTATTTTCAATGGAATTCGTCTTCGATTGGATTGTATGGAGTTTTACGTCCCACTCAACAGCTAAGGTCATATGGAGACGGGACCTCGGTTTAAAGTCTCTTCCGAAAGACCGGAGAAGCGGGGGATCGAACCAGCGATCCCTGTGTTTCAAGTCCAGCGCGTTACCACTGCACCATATCCGCCCCGGAATTCGTCTTCGATAAACCACAACTATCACAAAAGAGAATACGCGATGCCAAGTGAAAAATGAAAGTGAACGTCAGCGGACATCATCATAATTATGCGTTAAGATCAAAACGTATTTTAACCTCGCTCAAAATCAGCAATTTTCTTCTTACCATTCAATAGAAAAAATATGTATAAATAAGTTCCGTAAATAAATTTCTGATTGTTGCTTTTTTCATTACGAATTCTCGTCTTTTTGTGGATTTACTAATTCCTGTTTTTACTAAGGGGACACTTTTTGCGCCATTCTCTAAAACGCCCTTTCTTTACAACAAAAGATTTCTGTCTCAGAAAATCATACCGGCTGTGATGGGAAGAGACATCACTACCGTTTGCATGAAAATCTAACGTATGATATTACCCGCGTTGAAATAAATCAATATTTTGTACTAGAATATGTACCGCGTTGTTACGCGGGGACATTGTAAAATGACGTTGTTTTCCGAATTCTGTTTGCTCTGATATGCTAGCAACTAAACACTCGCATTTTATTGTTATATCAAAAGAATCCTTATTGTATAAGCTTCAGTTCGACATATAACATCAAGCGGTATTTTCCAACCTTGTAGCTGTTTACAGGTAATAATTCACTGCGCCCAGTGCATTTTTTGGAATGAGTACCAGTAGCTGACGTTACGTCTCTAAAGTTTTGCCGTTTGGGAAAGGGTTAAAGCGTACTCTTTCTGTAAATTCGACAGTAGAAGTCATTTCAAACGGACCCTTTAGCATACACCTACATTCTTCTTAACCCTTTCCCATACATATTGTGACGTCCCTAGGAAAGTAGGCTTGGAAAACCTTTGAATTAAAAGAAGAAAATGTTGATAACCAGCATTTTCTCCTTTTGTCTCAATATTTTCTGCGCTATATTTAACACAAATTCTATCATTATCCCAATGGGATTTTTCGTCAGCAACAGCTTTTAAATTAGACAATCCTAAGCTTACGTCGTTTGGGAAAGGGTTAACATGTACTTAATATTTAGGATTTTGACATGGTATTGTATTTTGTGCGTTTAGTAAAAAAATGTATTTGCGAAAGAGACTCGTTAGTTTTGTTTACCACCTTAAATACGTAGGGTAATCACGTGATAAACCTTTTTAAAAATATACAATAATTTTGTGAATACTTGACAAACTTGAAACAGAGAAGGTTAGAAAATGCCAAGAATAAACTGGACGTGGTGGACTTTTGAAAAAAGACAGCTAACAAACAGATTATTGCAGACCAAACAAAATTTTGTTTGATCTTCAATAACTTTTTATTCAGATGTTTTTTTTTTTTTTCAAAAATACATCGCGCCCATCTAATGCGTGACGTCTGTCCACTTTATCTGCTTCAAACATAATTCAAATTGGTATTAAAAAATCATTGATGATTTTTCTGAAATTCTGAGCCGCGTGATTATCCAGCGTGTTAAAGCGCGCTTTCAATGTTTTTAAATTGTATGTCTCGTATGAATTAGTATACTAGCAGAGCAAGAGATACAGTGATTTGAAGGCATTCTAAATTTGTTATTCAAATCCAAACCCTATGTTGTGGGTACCCATTTGAATCGTCTCGGTGACGATTCCAATGAATATCCACAACGTAGGGTTTGAGAAGCATTACAATTCTGCATTTTGAAAATGTATTTCCCCCTCTCTTATCTGGATCTCCATATGTGAGAGAGCCGATGATATTGTTTACCCCATCGATGCATTTTAAGGTGCATTTATCTACTAAAGCAAAAGAAGAACATGGTGATGCAAGACATTTTCTCTATTTGTCTCAATATTTTCTTGGTTATGATACGACTTCTTTTTTATCACCTATCACGTCCATTTTCCTGTTTGCGTCAACTTTGTCAACTTTGACATCGGATCAGTTAAAATTTCTCTCGTTCGGTAATGGGTTAACAAGGGTCCAACCAAGCCGCTGTTTAGATGAGTCTACTTGTAGAAACGTCAGGAAAAATCATTGAGACAAAAGAAGACCATGCTAGTAACCAGTACTTTATACTAAATGCCGTTAAAAACGCAACGCAGACATTTATCCACAAGATAATCATTTCGTGGAGCGACTGGTATTAAGGTAGTCTTTTCCTAATGAGGTTGACGCGACGTCGAAATTTCCACCGTCGAATGTTAAACATCTTCGCTAGCCAAGGTTGAACCCACCTACGTTTGTATTCACCCTTGGCGGATTTAGTCCGATTTTCTTGAAATCGCGAAGCGCCGCCTAGCGGTTGTTCTGCTGGTTGTTTACGTCCATTATTGATGACGTCATTAACGCGCGTTGTCTTTCGCGTCATACGTCATGCGGATTATGTAAAAGTTAGCTGCGTTTTAGGTCGAATTGTCGAAAGTATCATAATTCGTCGATTAAAGTTAGGGAATTCTTGTCTATTGCAGTGAAATTCTAAGGAAAAATCGCCCATCTTCGCGTTTTTGAGTTGCAAATGTAATGCTTTTTCCCGCCCGTTGCCATGATTTGGTTACTCATAACAAATGTATCAATCGACAATCTGATTGGTTCCAGCGAGACCTCGCTGGAACCAATGAAAACGCTTTCCAGGAGACCAAGAAAATCGGACTAAATACGCCAAGGGTGAATACAGAAACGACCTTACGTCGTAGATGTCACCCTTGGCTTGCGAAGATGAATGTTAAACGACATCGTCCGAATAATTCTGACGTCGGGTGAACCTCATTAGGCACGGACTAAATTAAGCGTGTTTCAAAGCATTTATACATTAAATACGTGTGTCATCCAATAAATAGTGAGATTGTTCCTGTTGAAGAAATTTTTATTATTATTATACCGCATTTATATAGCACCCTTTTCATAGTAACACTACGTTCAAAGGTGCTTTACATCGTATGTTAAATACATTCAGTAAAAAAATTGAAATGATTAGTATACACTAAACTTATATAAAAAAAGAGAGAACTTAAGCTAAAATTTAATTAAAAAAAAGAAAAATGATGAGTGAAATTTATATAAGATAGTCTGCAACGATTGCTTAAAATTGATTTGTATCACTGCTTAATGTCCATAAAATCTGATGAATAGGTGGGTTTTAAGACCTTTTTTAAAGGCAATCAGTGAATCCGTGTCTCTGAGATCCGCTGGTAGATTGTTCCACAACTTTGGAGCTGCACTGATAAAACTTCTGTCACCATACTTGACACGACTTCTTGGAACTTGTAACGCCAAAGAGCTGTGACTCGACCGTAGGTTTCTGGAGGGTTGGTACACGCAGAGCAGTCTGTTTATATACACTGGGGCCTGACCATGTAACGCTTTGTGAGTTAAAGTTAAAATTTTATATTCAATCCTGGACTGGATGGGTAACCAATGGAGTTCTTTCAACACTGGTGTAATGTGGCATGTTCGTGATGACCTGTTTATAATTCGGGCTGCTGTATTTTGGACACGTTGGAGTTTATTTAAGACTTTGTCTGGCAGACCGTATAGCAATGAATTACAATAGTCAAGTCTTGATGTTACCAGGGAGTTCACGAGAGATTTTGTTGCGTCTGAAGTCAGATATTTTCTAATGTGGCCGATTTGACGTAACTGAGCATAACACGACCTACATACTGTGTTGATATGTTGCTCCATGTCCATATTCGTGTCTAGCCAAGCACCAAGGTTTCTTACACAAGTAGCTGGTTTGATTTTAGAGTCCCCGATTTTTAGCTGTATGTTCTTTATATATTTGGCATTTTTACCAGAGGAAAATAGTATAACTTCTGTTTTCTCCGTATTTAACTTAAGCATATTGGAATGCATCCACGACACAATATCAGTAAGACAAGATTCTATTCTGCTGATTGTCTCGGATCTTGAAATATTATCCGTTGGCTCAAAAGTCAGATACAACTGAGAATCATCCGCGTAAAAGTGGTAATCTAGTCCGTGCTTCTTGCAAATCAACCCAACTGGTTTCGTATACATGGTATAGTACTTTGGTCCCAGCACTGAACCTTGCGGAACACTAAATTCCATGAGTACAGGTTTCGATAAGTTTCCGTCTATACTCACAGTCTGATACCGGTCAGTCAGATAAGATATTATCCATTCGAGGGGTTTGCTGGCAATTCCAAAATGACCCTCTAGGCGTTGGAGCAGTGTTCTATGATCGATCGTATCGAAGGCTGCCGAAAGATCTAATAGGACTAAAACTGTAACTTTGTTCTGATCAAGGGATTGCAGTATGTCACTTTGGACTTTTAACAACGCTGTTTCTGTTGAATGACAAGATCGATAAGCAGATTGGTGTTCTTCATGAAGATTGTTGGACGTTAAATGGTTTTCAATTCGTGAGTTTACTACCTTTTCTAACACCTTTGAGATAAATGGCAAGTTGGATACGGGTCTGAAATATCACGATTTGTATTACATCAATGTTCCCATATCCCTTCAATATATGATCTTTCCTTTTTAATGGCAAAATTCAATTAGCAGAAAAAATTCTAATTTCGGTTGCTAGGCAACCGGAGTTAATTCATCACATCTGATTGGCCACGTCTACTTCAATTGCATTCAAATCCTCAAAACGGGCAAATCGCAATGATTCTTTTCACTTATAACAATGATGAAAGTCTAGAGGACTTATGTGCAGAAATTTTTGATCTTGCGGCTAAATGTTCCAATCATAGAGCGTCAAAAGTGACGTCAACATACCTGCCTTGTGACAGGCTACGTTATCATGCAATATAAAGTTGGTACGTCCATGCAGCATTGGTCGCTTATTGTAAAAGCCAGGTCTCGAGACATACATTAGAAATATGCAATGTTACTCTTCATTGGCTGTTTTCCCAAAAAGGACCCGTTTACAGGTAATATGCACTTACATAGACAAAAATCATCATTGTTTAATATTTTTCATCACTTTTCGCTTCTGTTTACCGACCGAAGATGGGTTGCTTCTGCACACATTTTTTTTGCCTTTTAACTTTGCAACCCACTAGAAAACAACTGTTTATGACAAAGCTTTGTCTAAAAAATCTTTTAGAGAGGTTTAAAATATCTCCGTCCCAGTATTTCCCTAAAATTACGCATTTTTCATTCATGCACTTTTTTGAGACGCGTCCACTTTACCATCGCCACAGGCAGTGGCGTCATAAGTGTGACGTAACAACGTTACAACATTTGGCGCAATTTTTTATAGCCAAAATGTTGGGACATATATGTGCAAAGTTGCATTAAATTCTGTCAGACAGTTTTTCAGATAGGACAACAGTCTCACTTATTTTTGGATGGCCCTCGTATAGAAAATAAAGATGGAAATTTTCAATATAATAAGACATGTTTACATGTTGCATGTAACGGTACATTTGGCTTGTTTTGAACACGTACTACAAGAATGAGTTAAGGGGTGGAGATGGTGCAGTGGTAACGCGCTGGACTTGTAACACCTGGGTCGCTGGTTCGATCCCCCTCCTCTCCAGTCTTTCGGATGAGACTTTAAACCGAGGTCCCGTCTCCATATGACCTTAGTAGTCGAGTGGGACGTAAAACTCCATTCAGTCCAATCCAACAAGAATGGGTTTATAATTGCATTGAGTATATTTCCAGTTTAGTATGTCGTCTGTTATGTGCAGCTCACGATAAATTTCCTACATTTCTAAATGTAAGGAATGCTCTGCCAGGTTATTTATCGAGAACTATAAGATCCAATTCGAGTTCTGCGACCCTTTTCATATTTTGGTGGACTGTAATATGTGATTTAGAAATCATAATACTTTTGATCGAAATGTTCCGGATTTTCATTTATTTACAAAATATGCTTTCTCAAATAGAGATAAAAGAAAAAAATCACAAAAAATATCTATTAAACGTCGCCTACAGAGTGATATATTTCTTCGCCAATTCTGCCCATGGTCACGCCTACGCTTCGGTCGACAAATATCTATTGATGTATCACGTACAAAATATCACTAACAAGACCTTGGTTTGAAATACAATTAGATTTTCTGTAATTGTTTTAAACCACGTGATTTTCTGGCCGATGTATAAGGTACAACAGTATCAGTCACAATAAATGACCTTGCAAAGCATCTCTAGCTATAAGCTAGAGATGCTTTGCCAGGCCATTTATCGTGAGCTATTGCCGCGATGTAATTAAACAAATATTTACAAGTGCGACGTTTCATCCCATTCAATCGGTTAGATTGGTATAGATTATTTCATTTGACATGACACTGGCATTTATGTAAAACACGCTTCCGTATTCTGAAAATGGCCTTACATACATCAAAAAGGCTAATAAGTAAGTGGCATAGTATAAAGATATAAGAAAAAGTGTACACGGAATATTACTAAATGATTTTTAAGGAAAAGGTCAGGCGTGTAATTTGTGATAATAAAGGCTAAAGCTGCGCCATGTAAAATGAAATCTGTAATAATATTCTGCTTGGTGAATATTTTTTTACCCTATGACCCGTGTTTCCCAAAAAGAGACGCAAAAGTTCTTTTCTCCCTACTGAGCGAAGGAGCCTTTTTTCCTCGAAGAATAACACTTGTTATGCATTCACAGAATGTTTTCCCCGCCACCCCTAGACGAATTAAAAACAACAATATCTGGAATCAAATTATTCATTTGAGAATCGCAATACAATTATCTTCTCGATATTAAAAGGTTTTGTATTAATATTTTATTGCAATGTACTGTTATTTGTATTAAACATTGCATCTCGGAAATACCATGGCCTTGCTTAGTTAAATTATTGGTTCAGTTAACCTTTTTCTCAGGATGATTCGGTAGAATAAAATTAATGTGGTCTCATGGATTGTAAGATTATGTTTAACCTGATATACGAGTACATGTATGTCTCGATAAAATTAATGATCTGGCAGAGAATCTCTATCTTAAATTTAAGGTATCGGACCCTCAAAAGCACAAAAGAGCCAGATGCAAAATTTGAAAAGTACCAGAAATTCCTAAACTGCGTTACATATCCATTCCAAATACAAATATAAGCATTTAGCACGGTTTAGAATTTTGAATTTCAAAAATACCTCCCTTGTATATGAATATAGAGTAAAATAATATTTGTAAAAAAATTTCTTCTTGAAGCATAATCTTGAAATCCGGCACACGGTGAATCAACTTATGTGAAGTGTATTTACAAGTATATGAAATTTGATGCATTTCGTATGGCTAGGAAATGGTGATTTTCATTATGTGTCTTCTACCTTAACTCGGTTTAATACAATATAATTATTAGGTTATTTGCCACATAGTGATGAGTGTCGCATAAAGACCAGGGCCCCGTATTACTAAACATCTAACGATCAAGTTTTTGTGTAAACTGTGTAAAAAGACATCTGATTGCACGAGAAATCCGACTGAGCCAATCAGGACTATTGTTACAAGTAATTATGCGTATGATCGGGGCCCGTATTATCAATGATCTTACGACCATGATTTTGTGTAAACTGTGTAACAAAACATCTGATTGCACGAGGAATCAGATTGGGCCAATCAGGTTTGTTGTTTCAAGTAATTACGCAAAAGCTAATCGTACAATCGTTGATAATACGGACCCTAGTACTTTCCAAAATAAATAATTGAAAAGAATTAATGATAAAATACTTTAAACGAATAAGTTATTCTTTGAGCGCTAGAAACAGGACGTGTGTATCAATAGCAGACATTCTAGAACGGAGAAGTGCTTCAGGGTCGCACTCCCCTAAAGAGTTTCAGTCAAAATTGATATCAGTGTTTTCTCGCGATATTTCTCTAAGCAGAGAAGAGATAAAATGACGTGATACAATTCGGCTGAATGGTAGACCACCACTATAGGTTATAAAGATGTACATAAACGCACTTCCGATGAAACGGCATGTTATAAGTCCATGACTTTTGAAGACCGGTGTACTGTACAGCCTGTGTGGGATCTACAGAACTCGGTGTTAAGTTGCATTTGCAGGCAATATGCCAAAAATCAAGTAGTGATGTCCCAAATTATCTTGATGTAGAACGCTTTGCTTTGAAACGTTATTCATCGCCTATAAAGCGATATTGTTCATCGAAACTTTTGAGATGAGCTGGATATACCAAAAGTTGAAACCTTTCATTCTTTATCTAATAAGAAAAAAGTGTTTTTCCATCTTCCACCAAGTTATCCCATTTATAGTGACAATTTATCTAGCGCGCATGTCATAATATTACGAGTAGCATTTTCGATTAGAATCGGCCAGATATTGGCCTGTCCGATAAGCTATATTCACGTGAGGCCTAAACAGTGGACCAATACTGGCCCGCTGCTAAGGAATTTATTCCACAAACTATAGCTGACGTATCTTTCCGTGACCGGAAACGTCAGTGACGCCATAAAAACGCGTATAAGAGTAAAGTTGGTTACACACAATGCAAGTCTTCGTAACGTTATTTTTCTGCATATCAAAGGCGAAATTTGTACAAAATATACATGTATCAAAACCAATTTATTTCGACTGGAATGTGTGTGGAAAGGTAAGATTTATGATTGAATGAAATTAATGTCAAAAAGTGAATACAAGATACAGATTATCACATGAAAGATTCGGACCGGAGAGTGAATTCGGCCCTTCCCCCGGAATCTGCCATCGGGCTAAAACACTCGGGACAGATATCACGGCTGCGGAACGATATCATTTTCCACCCCCAACCCACCCCCGAAAAAAAACAGCTGTGTATTAATTTCTTAATATATCTTGGTACACCTTGATATTGATAAGTGCAACCATGTGACAAGTCAAATGTGCGCCTAATTGTCTTTTTTAACTAATACAGTTAGTTATACCCTAAAGATTAACATTTTCAGATATATCTAATTGCATTTTGGAAGCAATCCTGGTGAAATTCATTTGAATTAAAAAAGTTTAAAATTTCTAATTGACTCCCCAGCTTCATTTAGAGCTCGTATAATTACCTGTAATTACGTGGGGTTTTATAGCAAAACAGCTGTATACGATGTAAAAGGAAAGAATTGACTTAAAGTTGATTTCCCAGAAGGACACGCCCGATCTATAAAATTGTACAATTTAGTATAAAAAGAAAGTAATGTTTTCCAAAACGGAAAATGTTTAGACTGTTTCAATTTGAAAGCTGCTGCAGACAACAAAACTAAAAACCGATAATGATGAAACTTAATCTACCAAGAATTGTATTTCAAAAAAGATAAGCTAAATTACACCTTTTCCTGAAGAAACGTGTAGGTAGAGACCACATAACTATTTTTTCACATAATTATCTTTTTCACCTTATGATACTTAGTTGCATTAATTTTGAGCCATCTTTGAAACTGGACGAATCTGAAATGTTGTGGAAAAGGTTAAATAACATGCAATATTCTCTGCACTTAGTGGACAACCTACAAAATGAGAAAACGACAAAGGATCCCAGAGTCAATCGAATCAACTTTCGAGGTAAGACCTATGTAATGGGCTATGTGACCAGTTATGGAACGAAATCTGTATGGTGCGAATATACGATTTCAAGGGAAGTAATTTTAATTGCTCTCAAATATTGATATTTTTTTTACTTTTGTTGGTTTGCTTACCCACTCTTCATAAAATCTAGAAACATTTTCACAAAAAAATATTTAAAATATTCCCCGGGAATCTGAACACGCTCATTTTTTCCGTTGTTACGAACGGTACTTTAAAAATGCTCGGACTTACGGGGACGTCACGGAGTAAGTCGAAATATAACGATTATACAAGACGTGCATTACACAGATCTAACCTTAAGGAAATAAAAGTATCGGCAAGTTGCACGTGGCTAAATTGGGGGAAATCCTATCAGAAAACAGGCCGTCAAATTTTCTCAATGAATATCCGTTAAGCTGGAAATAAGATTTTTTGTTGTGTTTTGCTGCAATTTTGACTTTCTGGGCTTGGTTAAAACGTGATTAAATGTAACATGAAAAGAAGAAAAAGTTCGAAAACCGAACAGGGCTTTTTTTTATTTTATATGATGATCTTTTCCCAAAGAATTTGATCTAAAATCCATCATGCACCTTTTTGTCATTTATAAGAATGGTACTGCTTTTGTTCGACGAATTTTGAGCATTTTATTCGTCATGTGAAATTTATTTTATTATTTCGCAGAGATCCGTTTGTAAATGGATGCGGATAATATGGACGGGTAGACACATAGGCAATGTATTGTTTGGAAGGAATAGATACAGTATACATATAGAAGAAAAACGACGACATCTAAAATAGAAATTTATAACAAGGTCTCGTGGGTAATAATTCTGTAGAAGTCGTAAGCGTCTTGATGTCGTATTAGTAATACACGAAGGGATGATTATCTGATTTCTACAAAAAATATCGAAGCCTTTCAACAAAAACCTCGTAACTGCAGCTTAGAACAAGCTGCAGTTACGAGGTTTTTTGTAGAAAAGAGACCATAAGTACATGTAACTCCCGAGAGGATGGTATTTCAGTTTTTACTGAAAACATAGTTGATGTAATTGAATTTTCTTTCATAAAAAATGAGCAAATTGGTAAAACTCATTTTTCCTGTTCAATTTAAGTTTCTAAAGAAAAAAAATACATGTGGTATAAATATCGAAAACTTTCCTCTTTACAACGTATGAGCGGATACTGCATAAGTTTTAAATATGTTCCATAACGACACTGTTTTTAACACACTGCTTTGGTATGGCATACCAAATATATCTAAGCTAGGTCCGCGACGAAATTTAATGGTCCCAAATAGAAGATTTTGAGAGAATGTATCGATGTGTCAAGGCTCTATCTCATTCTGATTAAAACCAGAACTTTTATCTTATTTCATACAGTAACATCTGAGGCTCACCGGTTGGAGGTCATCTTCAATGACCCGGAGATTTCCGAAAACATTCTTACAGGTGGGTCTCAGATGTTACTGAAAAAATAACATCTGAAATTAATCAGATTGGGCTATATCCAATATAGTTCATATGATAAAGACCAGAGGCGCGTTCTTTAGAGCGAGATCTTTTAAGATTTCTTAAGATGTTTTAGAAAAAGCGTTTTTAAGAACTAGATTCTGACCAAGCTGTCCGAATGCTCCATATTTATACAAATGACGTCATCGTGACATCATTTGTATAAAGTATGGATCATTCGGAACACCGGGGTTTATGAATTATGGAGTGTTCGGAACAACTCGGTCAAATCTGATTTATATTACTTGTACAGAGTTTACCGAGGGGTTCCGCACGAATCTTGCTCTAAAGAACGCTTTATCCTAAAAACATTTTGAGAAATCTCAAGAAATCTCGCTCTAAAGAACGCGCCTCAGTTTAAAGTTAAAGTCTACAAACCTGGCGCGAACGCCTGTTAAATTATAACAAAGATTCTCATCGGTGCTCTGGTTGATTGTATATTATAGCACAGAAAATATTGAGACAAAAGAAGAAAATGCTGGTTATCAGCATTTTCTTCTTTTGTCTGAATGTTTTCCAGACTTTTCTCTGAAAGGCGACATAACCGGGTCTTATTTTGGGAAAGGTTAATCATTTCAGGCAGAATCAGTCTGTTCTCTAATTGGCAATTCCCGGACATGATAAACGATTCAGTTAAATTGATCATTGTTCCAAATTACCTCGTCAAAATTTCGGACAAAAAGTTACGATTAATGAATTTTTAATCTCGCTAAATCGCCGAATGATTTATGCTTTCTTGTTAATTTTCGTTAAAACCAAACCAATGCTTCGAGGAGTGTCTTAATTTTCTGCAATGGTTGATTTTTCATGCCAACAGCGTTGTAAGATCTCTACATGCTTTTGGTGGTTTTTCTTCGAAGAAAAAAGACATAAAATTTGGATAAAATCATTTAAAAGGAGAGTGATTGGACTTTGATACTTCATATTTATGTATATAAACTGCCTTTTTTTCCATACTATGGAAGCCCTGGAGGGTCATTTTGCATTTTGAATTTTGACTCTCTACTTTTGACTTTCGACTTTTTGAAAATGGAAGCACTGGGTCATTTTTGCATTTTGAGTTTTGACTCTCTACTTTTGACTTTCGACTTTTTGAAAATGGAAGCCCTGAAGGGTCATTTTTGCATTTTGAGTTTTGACTCTCTACTTTTGACTTTCGACTTTTTGAAAATGGAAGCCCTGAAGGGTCATTTTTGCATTTTGAGTTTTGACTCTCTACTTTTGACTTTCGACTTTTTTGAAAATGGAAGCACTGAAGGGTCATTTTGCATTTTGAGTTTTGACTCTCTACTTTTGACTTTCGACTTAGCCTACACGCCTTGTAGAGAGTCAAAACTCAAAATGCAAAATGACCCTTCAGTGCTTCCATTTTCAAAAAGTCGAAAGTCAAAAGTAGAGAGTCAAAACTCAAAATGCAAAAATGACCCTTCAGGGCTTCCATACTTTTTTTTCGTCTTATTATAAAGTGGCCCATTCTAGATATTTCAGCGATCAGAGGAAAGACGAACATGGGGACAGTCAGAATTTTCATCGTTGTAAGTGTACAACGCATAAACTAAGACAAAAAAGAAAGGAATATTTGCGCTGGTTCAAAGTTTTACACGTTTAATCTATTTATTTTTCATAAATATTACTATTGATAGAAAATGTGGGTAGATAAAACAGACTTGACTTAAAAGGACTAAATGAATTTCATTCGAATTGTCCTTGGACAGAAATTGTCTGCCCATAAAGGTTGACCAATTTTAAAAACTTTTTTAAATTTGGCGAGTCCCTTTAAGGTACATGTATATGACCCATCATTAACAACAACACTTTCTAGCTATGGGACATGCATCAAATTACACACACACTTGTAGATACACTTCAAATAAGTTGATTCACCGTGCCGGATTTCAAGATTATGCTCCAAGAAGAAAATTATTTACAAATATCTTTTTACTCTATATTCATATGCAAGGGAGACAATTTATAACATTTTTGTCAAATATTTCCATAATTATACATTGATTCAAAATTCTAAACCGTTCAAAATGCATATGTTTGTATTTGGAATTGAAATATAACACAGTTTATGATTTACTGGCACTTTTCAAATTTCGCCTCTGGTTCTTTGGTGCTAATGATGGGTTGTATACGTTAAGGTAAAAAATGGTATAAAAACGGATAAATAAATTTCACCGTAATACCTAAAGTCTAATGTTTATTTCTTTTGCAAAAATTCTAAAACAAATGAGATTTAAATTATGAATAATGAGAAGGTCGTTTGTTTCTGTTGTTTGTCTTTTTCTCTCCCATACATTTACTTTAAAGACCGTTGCTCGTTCGATTTCACATCAACTCTAGATCAAAGTCCGAGATTGTTTAGGTAAAAGAATATAGAACTGTGTATTATATTTGGTGTTTTGCGAATTGTATCTTTGTGCAGCCCTCCTTCCAAAATTAATCGTGTTTCTAAAAATGACCGCAGTCACAGACGTGTTCATCCATACTGACGATGAATTTAAAGAATCAAACAAAATTGATTACTAATACCCGTCGAGTTCGGAATGTGGATCATTGCGTTATTTTCTTGAAGCAGAGTTGGAAAGACTAATGCCAAATAGATACGAGAAGTTAAACTGATAATCACTTATTTTTCATGATATTGCATTCAGTTATGACAAGGTTTTTCTAAATGTATGTTCTGTGTCTTTATAATGTGTTTAGGGCTTTATTCTCTCATTTATGGATTCCTGTCAGTTTCAAACCAGTAATACCACAACATCCTTACAGAGCCTCCAGCTGATCGCCCTCATAGGTGAACGATTATCAAACCATTGGTGGGATACGGCATGACCATATCAGTTGAAAGTGGTTTTACATCCCATGCTATAAATCAAAATGACTAATATAAACATTAAACTAGTCCGTACAAAAAACGATTACATACAAAATTCAAATAGAAAAACAATGTCTTCCATTCTATGAGGTATACAAAAATATATGTTATCACGCGACTTCAAGCCGTTAACCATACTTTTGTACATTATAGTACTGGTTAGAGAAATGCTACCGGTGACTGAAATGATATAGTATTGGCGTAAAACAACATTCAATCAATCATCGAGTCTTGGGAAATTCATTTTCTTGATAAAGACGAAGGTTTAAAGAGGAATGGTTTTGATTACGTTTCTATTATACCGCAATAGCAGTGAATTTTGTGCTAAAGATAGACTGTGTTTAACTGTTATGTTTTGATAAACAGTCGGTGTTGTTATAACATCTCGTAACTACGGCTTGGTTAAAGCCGTATAATAGATTCGCTATTAAAAGAGAATTATTTCAGTTGTGTTGATAAAGCAATTCAACTGTAAAAATTCTCGTTTAATAGTGAATCTATTATAGTTACGATATATTATAACAACACCTACGACATAATATTATTTGTCCGAAATTACGTCACTGTTTACTTGATAAAATCGTTTCCTATTTAAAAGGCTGGGATTGTCGGTCTGGGAAATTAACTTCTAGTAAGATTCTCCTCGTAAAACCATTTAAAAACGTATTGGAATATGAACCAACGTAATTACACGTGCGAGAGATGTAATTAGACTAAATTAGGAAATATCACCCGTCACTCGAAAAGGGACCTGGGGGCCAGTTTCATTAAAATATTAAAGACGTATTTTTGACTTACCGGTGTCTTAAATATCGCTTAAAACAACAATCGCATTACCCAGGCCTTGATAGACTGGCGATACGCGTTTCTTGCCCTAATCCTGTCGTAAGTCATTGGTAAGACAAAAATGTGTCTTAAAGTGACATCTCACGATTATTTTTACATGAATGGTACTTTTATTCTATTTGAAAGAGCATGTTTTCTTATGAAAAGTCTGAAAATTTCAAGCCAAAGTATTGAACCTTTTACGAGAAATATATTTTTTTGTGCTAAAATTAAACAAATTGTTGTAGACAACAGTTCAGATTTTTATAGAATTTGTCATATCTGTTTCAACTTTAAAGTCCTATTTTTGCTTATAAATAGCAACGTCAAAAAACTGATAGCATTTCTACGCATTAGAATAAACAATCTTTGCATCAAGACATACTTTTGAAAAACGATATAAATGTGAAATGTCACTTTAAATGTTTTGATGAAACTGGCCCCTTGTTGTTAAACGTTTGGTATATCAAACCAATTCCAAAATCGATCGGTCAAATCTGAAAAGGGTATCTCTAGCTTAATTAGTCGGGTAGTCGAAACCCAAAATTTTAGAAGTGTGAGGCCGGAATGTGTATGGACGAAAGTTATGTTTCTCTGATAGCCCAACATGTGGGCATCACGGTTTGGCCTGTCTGCAGATTCAAATTTGACTATTAAGGTCAAAACAGAGGTCAAAGGTCACTGAGTGCAAAAATGTCAAATTTCGCTATTTTTCTAGATCTCTAATCCTCGAACCTTGAAGTTAAATCTTGGATGGTCGAAAGTTGTGTTTTCTAGTTGGCCTGAATGTTAGCTAAAAACTTTGCAAAGTTTGCAGAATCAATTTTGGTTCTATAAGGTCAGAAAAGGGGTCAAAGGTCACTAAGTGCAAACATCCTTAAAATTCATATATATTCATTTCAAGACTTCCAGACATGAAAGTTTGAGTTAGGAATATCCAATATCTATGTTTTCCAATAATGAAATATAATGGGGAAATTTTTGGATCCTGTCTGCAGATTCCTAGCTAGGTATGAAGGTCAGAAAATAGGGTCAAAGGTCACCTAGTGCAAACACACTATTTGAAATTATTCCTGATATAATTTTAACGTTTTAAATGCTGGTGTTTGCTAATTTAAGAACGTAAGTTGTACTTTATGTCTGCTAAATGCGTAAAAGACATGTTTGCCCCTATCTGCAGATTCAAAATTAGAATCAAGAGTGTATACAAAGGGGTCAAAGGTCATAGAGTGCAAATGTTTTTAAATTTCATACATGTCGATTCCAAGACTTCCAAGCATGGAACGAAGAGTAATGAATAGATAGTAGTTATGTTTTCCTGTCGCTATATATGTTTTTGATCTTTTTATTCCTGTCTGCATATCATTGGCTAGTTTTTATGGTCAGAAAAGGAAGCCAAAGGTCAATGAGTACAATAACGCTATATCAAATTAATCCTGGTCCATTATATGTTTCAAGACATTTGTATGTGTTAATTGGTGGATAATAGTTATATCTTATGCTTCCCCAATGTGTAGATGTCATGTTTAGTCCTGTTTGCAGGATCAAAATTGAAAATATCGGGTATACAAAATAGAGGTCAAAGGTCAAAGAGTGTAAAAAATTACCAAAATATAAAACAAATTCCCTGAAAATGTGCTGTGCATAAAAAAGATGTGCAAAATTGAGGTTTCGGTGACACTAAAACCTGACAATAACTTTGATTCGAAGACACAATTCAAGTAATCACAGTAGAGATTAATAAGACCAACATCAAATGATGAAAGTACTGAATAATGTTATCTAAACTTCGAAAATTAACTGAATGTGTGATCTTATTACAATGATCCAGGCAGACTAAAAAGAGAAAAATGAAAAGTGAAATCAAGTCATTTAACAGTGTCTTAATATTTTCATTACAATACCATACATTTAGTGATGACTTTTGCCCAACAATGTATCTTCATGCATGTAGCTTGTAATTGGATTTTGGCTTCATTTTTCATCGATCTATATAAATATTGTTAAAAAATAGCGGGGTCATTGTTGCAATGACCAACATGTTCATTTTTATGTAAATACTGTACTATTTCTTATCTTAATTTCAGTATTGATGGAGTACATGTCAAATTATGCATTTGTCATATAAATTGTTTTTATCCCACCCATTTTGGGGTATTGAGACAATGTCTATAATCAAGTACCTACCACAACTTAATTTTGGTATAGATGCATCATGCAAGTGTTCAACTTTGTCCAGACCATGATCTGTATATTGGCAAATGGATGTCAAATTAGTTTGGCAAAACCACTCTCTTCAATAAATGAGTATGTCATATATACAATTTTGATTAAAGCCAAAAATCAAATCCTCAATTTTAAGTACATCCCTAGGTTCATACCAGAATCTAATTCATAAAGCAAGATTTGTTCCAAAGCCTTGTTCAGCTCAAGAATTGAAAAAAAGGATATGTATCTTGCTTTCACATGACATGTCAGTAAATAGATCTACTCATGTTTATTCTTTGATTTCAGAAGGGGCATTGTAAAAGACTCCCTTCTGTGTCTAACGAAATGTATAATAAGAAGACTTCGGTGTGGGTACAGGCATGCATGCATGTGTCTGTTCCTCCTGACTACAATTCCTACAGTATGGATGAATTTCGAAATAGGTTTACAAAGCTATTTCAATGTGTGTACATTTTTTAACATGAGTCTCATGGACATGTATTTTAAGCATTCTATTCTGCTCGTGAAGATTTAACATAATCTGCAATAAGAATGGGTATATACATGTATGTCTTTATGAATAACCCAGCATAATAATATATGGATTCAAAAGTCATAGATTTGTTTATGATTGATGCGTAAATGTAACGAAGAATCTACTTGCATTCAAAAATACTTTCAAGAAAAATACAAATATTTTAAAATGTATCATTGGTTGTCAATTTGTAAATTGGGATGGTATAATTCAATTCAATCATAGCTTTGTAAGCAATATTTAACAAACAGAATCAACAGAGTTACGAATAGACACCTTGTCTTCTTTGGGACAGCTTTTAACAAGGAGACCACATACCAGCAGAGTTTGGTTTTTTATTTTTACTTGCTTATTCTGTGTTGTCATTTAAAACAAAAAATATCAGAACTGCAGTCTTTGACATGTGTTTTGTACCAATAAACCGAATAAATCTATTGAAAAAGAGGAGTGCGCAATTATCGAAAATGGTTATCGCCCCTGTTGTAATTTCAATGAAAAATGAAATTAACAGCTTGGTATTCTAGATGGTTTGATAGCTATCTATATATCGTGTACGGCTTTTCGGAGATTTTGGTTATAAGTCCACATCTTAATCACAAAAACAAATAATAGCTTGACTATAAGTTATCCTCATATGCATATAAAACATATAAGTGGACATTTTTATATAAGAGAACCCATAAGAAATAATATACAAAATGCTACATTTCACATGAAACAATATATCTACTTAGATTTAAACAATTTACCTCTCAGAATGGACAAATTGCCATTGATTATTTCAATCATTTCTAGATCTATCATTATCATGGATAATTATTTTCGAATCAAAATTATTAACAGAGTAAGTATCATTGAAATTTCAATGTTTCACAACTGTTTTTGAGTTAATATCCATATTTTCAAGTATCTATCACTTTCTTAAATGTTTGCACTCTTTGACCTTTGATCTCTATTTTGTTATCTCTAAATCTTAAATTTGAATCTGAAGACAGAGACAAATATGTCATCTACATATTTAACATATTTAACAAACATTTAATACAACTCTTGTCCAATCATAAGCCAAGTTTAAAGTTTTAAATCATTGTTTTGAATTTGGAATAATGCCAAATAGAACATTCAGCACTCATTGACCTTTGGCACATTTTCTGACCTTAAAAGTGAGATAGGCATCTGCAGACAGTGGAACCAAAAGCTCCCCAGCATATTTGGTTACTGGAAAACATAGATATTACCTATTCGTAACTCGTCCTTCCATGTCTTGAAGTCTCGGAATGGACATATATGACATTTAATGATTTTTGCACTCAATGACCTTTGACCCCTTGTCTTTATGTTCTTACTTTTATTTTTGAGTCTGCAGACAGGGACAAACATGTCATATACATATCTGCCAAACATAAAATGCAACTTCTGTCTCTTTAAAAGCCAATAACATTGCTTTAAAACATTTAATTTTAACCACGAATAATTTCAAATAGCCCTTTTGCACTCATTAAACTTTGACCCCATTTTCTGACCTTAAAGACTGGCTGGGAATCTGCAGACAGGAACCAAAAATTTCCCCAACATATTTGGTAATTAGAAAACATAAATATTGTTTATTCATAACTCAAAGTTCCATGCCTGGAAGTCTTTGAATCGACACAAATGAAATTTAAGAATTTGTGCACTCAGTGACCTTTGACCCCTGTTCTGACCTCATAGAACCGACAATGAATCTGCAGACATGGCAACAAATGTAGCCAACAATCTGGCCAACAAGAAAACACAACTTTCATTCATTCACAAGATAGATTCTTTGTTCGAGGATTCGAAATATAACAAAATAGCGTATTTCTACATTTTTGCACTCAGTGACCTTTGACCCCTGTAACTCACCCAAAGGTCAATTGCTGACTTGCAGACAGGGCATTTCTAGTACAGCAGAAGTTCCTGAACAACTTCCAGTTTTAAACTTTGCATACACATTCCGGCCTCCCACTTTCTATTTCTAGGCCTCTGCCAGAAAATAACTACTAGACTAAATTGAGATTTCGGTTTTATTACGGGAGACCATATAATGCTACGCGCCTCCAAGGAGTTCATGTAGAAACAAGATATAGCCAACAGTGCACGATCGTCTTATTACATGTACATGGTCAGAGCTTTGAAAGGCACTTAAATGAGCCTGTCCAGACGTGCAGTCTGGTTATTGCTTCCTACCCAATAAGTGTGACATATTAGACAAAAATAAGACAAACCAATAGAACGCTTTTGATTACGTTGGAATAATACAACAATTTGAAAGGTTGGGAGTGTCGGTCTGGGAAATTACATTCTAGTAAAGTTCTTCTTGTAAAATCATTTAAAACGTATTGAAATATGAACCAACGTAATTACACGTGCGAGAGATGAAATAACACTAAATTAGGAAATATTACCCTCACGCGAAAAAGGACCTCATACGATTTGTTAAAGACATAGATTGTGCAAATAGGGCCGACTTCGAGTGAGACGATAGCTCGATGAAAGCTCGATGATAGCTCCAAGCGAACACCGATAGTGCGAGCTATTGACGTCATTTCCGCAGCTATAGCCCCAATCGAACGGCAATGGTCCGAGCTATAGTCCGACCACCGGAAAAAGTGTGGTCCGGCCATCCGGGCAATTACGTCATTCGGAACACCTCGGATAACAGCGAACCAATCAGTGTCGAGGTAAACAAAGATTTTGATTGTCTGACTCAGAACGGGGAGGAATTCAATAGACAGAACAGCGCTGGTTCCCGATGATGGTTCCCGTCCTCGCGAGCTATAGTGCCAATCGAAGTCAGCCTAGATTGACCGAGATCAAAACTTTCAGATAAGTTTCTTAATCCCGAACTCAATGTGTGTTTGTTTTCAGAAAGCGGCGTTTTTGTTGACGCCTGATGAGTGCTGATCCGTTTCTCAATTTATTTGGTCTGTATACTTACCGGAGACACAAATTTACACATTCCAACATACATGTAGTGACGCATTTTGACGAGGCTTTGGAAAACATTGATGAAAACATTGACTAAGCAGACAGTCTACAATATTTCCAGTCTATTTTTTTTTTATTTTTGGACTGACTCATTTGACGCATCACTTTATCCATTTTTGGATAAAAATCACTACGCGGTGCGCATAACTCCAAAATCCTGTCGCCAAAAAGTAGCAAGCAGAAAATTGCAACTACAAATACATTTGCTACAAAATAAAGTTTGATTTTCGTCTCAATTTCATCTAATAAAATAATCAATTCAAATTAGATTATTCATTTTACTCTATGCAAGCATATGAAGCAAATATGCCGCGTGACAGGAAGTCATGAGGAAGTACCACGTGTATGCAATTTATGGGCGCTGACATCTTGAAAGTAGTTAACCCAGAATGCCCACCAGAGATAGATGGTAATCGACAGGTGGCGACATCTATTGGTAGATATTGTTGATGAAAATGCTGAAATTGCTTGTCACAAGCAATTTTATCATTTCCCACGATTTTTTTCTTCACAGAAAGACCAAAATATATATGTAAATATTCATTCACTTTAAAATTGTTTTTCTGCAAAATCTTTGAATTTGGATAAGTTTTAAATGTTGTCGTCTAGAAATGGGTTAAATAGCGTGACGGAACACATTTATCTAAGCGAGAATAAGTCTAGGGTTCGCTAGGGTTTGACGCTCGGCTCGGCCAATAACATGTCTAACAATTGACAAGATTAGTCCATATACAACATGCATAGATGTTCTGGATTAGGTACTATGCGTTTGTCGTTTGATGCACATTTAGTCCATTACCAAACAGCAAAAATTTAGGTCCAAATTCCAAGATATGGCAGACGACAATTATTATATCAAGTGAATGGAATGATATATTTTATGGTCCATTTGCGTTGGAATACATTATGGGAAATGACAAAATTGCTTCTCACTATCTAGCGGGGCAGATAGCCAGAAAAATATTAGAGTTTATGATACAAGCATGAAATTTGGCATGTGAATAGATCTTGTAATGCTAAATCCAAAAAGCCTGTTAGCCATTTCGATTTCTCATCATGGCGGCCATTTTCCAAGATGGCCGCCATTGAGGTTTTCGTTTTATAATAACTATTCAGATTGATCATATTTGCGAATACAATTTGGGTTTTCTGATCTATTTTGTGAAGAAAAGCATTGTTCTAATACAAAATAATGACAAACTGCATTTTTGTATTCGAAATGGCCAAAAAATTCAAGATGGCAGCCATTTTTTGGCTTTTTTTTTCAAATTTATGTTAAGAGAATTATGACAGTAACACGGACCTTCTCATCAATGACATCTATGTTTTAGGCCCACATGCATTCAGAAAACCTGTAAGCAAATTAGATTTTTATCATGGCAGCCATTTTCCAAGATGGCCGCCATTGAAGGTTTAAGTTTTACAGAAATTATACGTAAGAATTACATTTGTGATTAGGTTTTGGAATTTTTCATCTATTTTGTAATAACAACAACAACAACATTACTAATGTTTAAATAAAAAAAACTGACAAAATGCCTTTCCGAATTCGAAATGGCCAAAAAATTCTAAATGGCCGTCATTTTCGTCATTTTTTTCAAATATATAGTAACAGAATTATGAGAGTTACGAGGACGTTCTCATCAATGACATCTATGTATGAGTTAGGCCCATGTACATTAAGCTTGCATTACTTAATAAAAAAGAAGAAGCGTTAGCCAATTAGATTTTTCATCATGGCGGCCATTTTTCAAGATGGCCACCATTGAGGGTTTTTTTTTCATAATGACTATACAGATTGACCATACTTTGTGAATAGATTTTGGATTTTCTATTTAGTGATAAAAACAAGAATTCTAATATGAAGTTATGACAAAATGACTTTTGGTATTCAAAATAACCGAAAAGAAATCTAAAGTGGCCGCCATTTGGCGAATTTCTACAATGTTTATAAGTAGTATGATGATTATATGGTTGAGAATTGAAACGGTGAAAAAAGATATAACAATAGTATGTTTAAGTATTTAACATGCATGTTGTGGTTGTCAGCCATTTAAAAACTCATAAATTTACCTGATCTAGCCATGAGGCGGCCACCACATGTAGACCCCCCCTTTATTGAATTATTCTATATTGTGTGTTACTTTGTATTCAATGCCAGTCTACCGAATTTGATAACCGTGCTACTGATAGTTTTTGGTTAGTTTCTTAATTTACTACTGCACAAGCCAGTGTAAGGAAGCCCAAATCTGAAACATTTGCATCTTTCCTTACAGTCACTTTTCCAACCACAATCAGTTAGTTCTTTGCAGCTATCCACAATGACTGCATGTGTTGTTCAAATAAATAATCATCTGTCCACCTTCTGTATCTATTCCCAATCAGCGGGATTGGCAATTACTATTTCTCCTGGCAAGTATTGACCCCCCAAATGGAACTGGTCTGATAAGCAGCCTGTTTGGTTTGTTGCACAAGAGCAGCATGTGTTGGAGGGATGGCACCATTAGGCATAACGCTGTAAATGTCATTAGATAAACTTGATCTGTGATGCGGTGTGATTACAAGGTTCTCTAATGTATCTTGGTAAGACTGTTCTATACTTGGAGGATATGTTCTTAACTTTCTGAACACAGTCGTCACTTCTAGAATTACATTCAAAGATTGCTAGCAGGCTAATGTACAAAAGGACGAAACGGTCTCGCATCCACTGAATGCGAGGAAGAAAGGGAAAAATGAAAAAAATGATTTCTCAAAAGACATTGCACATGTCGTAAATGGAAACACATCTATAGTTACCTTCCTGTGAAAGGTTTGGGTGATGCTTGTAGCATGTCTCTGAGACGGAGAGGTAGAAGATGTTCATAGCTTGTGTTGTCATAGGCAAACTAAAAGGAACCAAAACTGACAACGCCTATCAATACAAGGTGAAGTTAGCCTCTCTAAATGATGTTAAAAAGGAGAAAACTGTGAGCTCCATTGTCGATATCACATGCCGGAAGTAAAACAATGGACTTTCTTTTTTACATTAGATGCTGACAGAAATGGGTCGGCTGTGCCAGAGGAGGCAAAGCAGGCTTTTACAATAGCACTAGACTGTAGCAGAGTTTCAGGTGATTTAAGCCTAGCTTTTTCAGTATACAAACCCAAAACATGTCTTCGCCATACATTTGGGGCCAATGTCACTGAATCTGTTTTGCTAAGGAATAGAGTGGCTGGTCAGCAGTAATGACATGGGTTCGACCAGGATTAAAATACATGTATGCTAACTGCATCTCTGATACGGACCATAACAAGTGTAATAGTAGCAACAAACCCTGATACAGTCCATAACATGTTTAATAGTAGCTACAGAGTTTGTAGACTCACGAAGGGGTGGTAAAAGCGATGTTATTGTCACTTCCTCGGTTTTGAGACAAATGATGGGCTGACCATGATATGCCATCTGTTTCATCGATAATTCGGGTAAGAATCATTCAAATTAATGTGCTGACTAAAGGCTTGTCATATCAGTGTCTGGGAGAATAGAGTATTTTATATTTGCAGATAAAGGATTTTAGCTGGATGAACATTAGTATAAAACATGGCTAAAACATTAATATTATTTACATGGTCTAGTCTCATATTTCTCATAACATATAATTTGAAAAAGAATGACCAAAACGGCGACCATTTTGATGTTTTCGACCATTTTGAATATGAGCGTGCATTTTATCATTATTTTTATTAGAACATGGCTTGTAATTACAAAATACATAGAAGATTCCAACATATATTCACAAACATAGATCTAATTAATCTGTATATTTGCTGTTAACTGTAGACCTCAATGGTAGACACCTTGGAAAATGGCCGCCATGATGAAGAATCTTATCAGGTAACATATTTTCTGAATTTACTTTTACAAGATAAATGTTCGTATGCCTATAAACATTGATAGATATCAACCATTAGAAGGTTTTCATTACTGTCATACTTCTTATAACGTAAAAATTGACAAATTGACCAAACGGTGGCCATTTTGAATTTTTTGGCCATTTTGAAATCGGAAAGGCATTTTGTCAGTATCTTTTTTATTAAAACATTATCAATTTTGCTGTTATTACAAAATAGATGATAAAATCCAACACTTATTCACAAATATAACTCTGTATGATTGCTGTAAAATGTAAACCTCAATGGCGGCCATCTTGATAAATGGCTGCCATGATAAAACATCTAATTGGCTAACAGGTTTTCTGAATGCACATGAACCTAAAAACATAGATATCATTGATGAGAAGGTCCTCGTCATACTGTCATAATTGACTAATCATAAATTTGAAAAAAAGACAACAAATGGCGGCCATCTTCATTTTTTTGGCCATTTCGAATACAAAAATGCTTTTTGTCATCATTTTGTATTAGAACAATGTTTTTATCACAAAATAGATCAGAATACACAAAATCAATTCGCAAATATGATCAATCTGTATAGTCATTATAAAAAGAAAACCTCAGTGGCGGCCATCTTGGAAAATGGCCGCTATGATGAGAAATCGAATTGGCTAACGGGCTTTTTGGATTTAGCATTACAAGATCTATGTACATGCCAAATTTCATGCTTGTATCATAAACTCTAATATTTTGCTGCTATTTCCAATTTATCTGCCCTGCTATAATCAATTTTGTTCATTTTCACAATGTTTTCCAAAGCAATTATCTTGTATGGAAACAAAAAGAGTCATTATGTGGTAATGGGTTAATGTTAGATCGGGAAAAAAATCGTGCCGTAAAGTATTAAAGCAAATAGGTTATCTTTTGATCTTAAGTCCATTAGACATTAACCCTTTCCCAAATAATTTCTGTCTTTGACATCTCAAACAGAAGCTTTTGAAAAGCATTGAAAATGTTACCTACCAGTATGTTCTTATTTTCTTTCAATTTATATTTTGACTATAACTCGCAGATTAATCGCTTTCTAAAAACTTTAATTCTATCGTATGCATTAATATTGAGAAAACGACTAGTCTGATATTTTCTTTAGTTAGACAATAAGGGACGCTCCTACGCTTTTCATATGGTTGTTCAATGTACTTTCTCAATGCACTTTACCAATGTAAGGGCAAAAAAGTGGGCGCACGATATCGTGACCGATTCAAGAAATGCTCAATATCTATAACTTAAGGTAGTCTACCCCTAATGAAATTCGTGTGACGTCGAAATTATTCGGGCGATCGATATATGTTCGGATCCGTAACGACGACGCTCGAAAGAATCCGATGTTTTATGAATCTCAAAATTGCCACATTACGTATATTCTTCCTTATTTCATTTGGCATGATACAGACCATTATTCATGGCCGCTTACCTCCTAAATCAAAGCATTCGGTTATGAATAAAACATATATTCAAGCAACTTCTGGTTGGCCTCAATGGGACATCAAAACAAGGCATGTGAAAGATGAGTACATGTACCACATCATTATATCGAGATTTCTTTTTATCTAAAAATCAAAAATCGGAGAATGTGCTGCAAACCTTTATTAATTTTTTTATACATGTGAGCCCCACCCAAAGCCGAATTCCCAATGATTGGACGTAGGCCCCTAAATCTATTTGCTCCTCTAGCAAGGGTAGCCAAACTAATGACATTCCGACTATTCTTGTTTAGTCATAGACTGGATAAAACGATCAATTTGAATTTGAAGAATAGCGTTCCACTCCTATGTGCATGATATACGTAGCTCGCTGAGCCTCGCTGGCTGATGTGGGAGTCCAAATCATGCTCTATATAGCGAGATCCAGAATATACAGAGGCTCTCTTAAAACATCGGCATCATTGGCTTAATCACTACGCGGTGCGCATAACTCTGAAATCATGTCGCCAAAAAGTAGCAAACAGGAAAATGCAATTAAATTACATTTACTACAAAATAAATTTTACTTTTCGTCTTAATTTTATCGAATAAAAATAAATCAAACACTGTCAGATTATTCAAGCATATGCATATTATGCAAGCATATGAAGCAGATGTGCCGCGTGACAGGAAGTACCACGTGTATGCATTTTAAGAGCGCTGACATCTTGAAAGCAGTTAGCCCAGAATGCCCAAATCAGATATATTAAAATCGACTTTGGCGACGTCTATTGATAGATATTGACATTGGCATTATTTTGAGGCAAAAAATGGCATATTTTGTCTAGTTTGATGGTATGGGCATTTTCTTGTGAGTTGTACGTCATTTAATTTTTTTCTAAAACCAGAAAAAATTGTTCCAATTTTAATTTTGCTGCAGACGGCATAGTCAATTTTGATAAAATAAGGATCTGTGTATAATGTAGGCTAGCTAAGGGAATATTGAGACAAAAGAAGAAATGCTGATTATACATGTAGGTATTTTTTTTATAATATATAAAGTAAAATAATGGCATTTCATATTTTCAAGTCTTTTATAGTAGAAAATATTGTGGGATGTGAAGAAATTGCTTTCAACAATGTTTTCCAAAAGATTTATCATGTGAGACGTCAAAGAGCGTCATTATGTGACAATAAGTTAAAGGACATACACATACAGCTATTTCCCTACCCGAATACTCTGGAAAATTTGCCGGTTTTGTTCGTTAAAAAAAGAAGAAAGAAAAAAAAAAACGGTAGAAAATTGATTTTTGAATTTGAAAACTTATCCAGTTTACAAAGTTTACAGCCAATTTACAAGTATATAGCATGATTTAGCATTATCTTAGAGTTACCGTGGAAACAAAATATGCGTTAATCATGCAAAAACGTGATAACGTGACTATAGCAACGTGTTTGGTTGTCATTCGCGTCATTTGAATCCTTTCGGTTTTTATCGCCCATCCGATTAAGTGTAGAAATCCTATTTTGACACATTTCAAACAATGACGTATTTTGACACACTTTTTAAACGTGTTATTAAAGCTTAGTGAAAAATGTCGATTTCCATAATACACCTCTTTTAAACTCAATATTTTACGCCACATGGAGGAGCATTTTCAATATAAGAGCCTATTTGATCTTGTGGTCTACAACACATTTAAATTTCGACCTACATGTAAATGACAGGTCTCACCAGATCCGCCATGTTTTCTATATATAATAGCACTTCCTATGGTGGAAAATGTCGGAGGTTTAGCCCTCAATCTACACTAACCCAAAAAAGTTTCTTTACACTTTTATTTTAAAAATAAGTCAGTTATAGCTGGGACATTATACTGAAATAGCCCCCACTATATTATTTGGCTATCGTTTAGGTTTACACATGTTTAAATATGCACGGTCCAGTCGGTTTATCTTGGCTTATAAACATGACAGCGGAAAGCATAGAGAGGAAAAATCAACTTTTCCAACAAATTAAAACAATGCAACGTCTACATGATGCACGACAAAATCAAGCAATTTGCGTGCTACGGGCATGACTTAACGTCACTGACGTCGCTCGCCAGATGAGCTGCACCAGACAGCTGTTCACAGCCTCAGAATTAAATTTAATATTACTGGGTCAGTTAGATATCTTCCAACATCTGGTCGTTTCCCAATAACAACGTTACGTGACGACCGCATTATTACGTTAACGCACCTACATAATCGTTTTTTTGCCAGCATTGGTAACTGCAAGGTGATACGGGGTTCTTCCACAGACGATAATTAATCGCCTGAGGAAGAGCCCCCGTCCTATACGAGCCCGTCGACCATATACTGGGCAGATTGTGACGGCTGCATAGTGCTGCCAGTCTTATGTGGGCAATACGTCATTTTAATTAAACCAGATCAAACACATTGAGGATTAGTTTGGTCGACGCTGCAGGTCGATCCATTACATCAACAGCGTCGCTGATCTTGAAAACGTACTTCATGTGGAATGGCAGCACATTCCAAATAACGTCATTCAACGCTTCGTCCAGTCCATGCGGCGAGATCCTCTGAAGCGTATTAATGAATATGAAGGCCACACAGGTTACTAAGCGTCAAATGACCGCATTTTATCTCATTATTGCAATCAATGGGACTGTCCCAAATAAATTTCAACCAAACTCGTTTTACTCGGATTTTTACTTTTTACCTCTCTGCTCTTAAATCAGTCAGAAAATAATGAAAGAAAGAGTCCACTAACAGCAAAATTACGCATTTGATTGCAAAATAATGTATCTTTATGTATATCTAATTAAAGTTCACAATTATGTAATTTGTGGGACATATTGTCGAATGAAGGTAGGGTAAAGAAACTTTTTTTGGTGAGTGTACAACCTCTAAAATCGAAATTACGATCAAATAATGGTATGGATAGAAAGATAAATCAATTATTTTTCACTTCAGTATAATCTTGAAATAAAAAAATACCTTGTTTTATTCAAATCTAGCCAAATTTCCAACAATCCTATACAAAAGCAAGATGGCAGACACGCTTGCCAATTGGAATAAAACACGTTTCACAGTTATAATTTAACAGTCAAATCAATATTCTAGTAACAAAAAGGTTATTTGAAACATAATTTAGTTATATTTCATTGTTTATGCCTCACTTTACCTTGAATAGGGACTTCGAACAATTTTAGATTTGCTGACTAGACTAGTTTCAATATGTTCATGGAGGGGTATCATGTGACACAGTTACAGCCCAATTGCATAGAATCATTTATAAGTCAATAATTATCCGATTTGTTTTGAGTTTGAAGCAGAAAATTTGTACGAATGTCAGGAATTTTTTGTTTGTGGTGGAAACCACCAACTAGGGAACACAGTGTATAGTCCACTGTACGCACTAACTTCCGCTTGCGAGTAAGAAAACGAGTCAAAAAGGAGATTGAAGCCCGAAAAACAGGTAAATAGTTCATATTAGATTGAATCGAGTTGGATTTATCTCGTATTATGGTGGAAGGTATATGAAAAATTATCATTCCTGGCGTATATCTACGGAAAGAACTCTATTTTCCGACGAAAATGCATTTGCTCACTTAATTTTCTCCAAATCTTCATTTTGATTGACTCCGAACAAAGATTTCAACCCTTAATATCTAGTATAAGAACAAATCCTTTTAATACATGGAAGAATATTCATCTATGCTCCCAAATATTACACGATACAGTGTGTTAAAACATCAGTCTATAACATATCAACTATAAAAACTGTCACTGGTGTTGCCTGCTCACTGCACGGTTGCTTGCTACCTCATAGTACGGTTGCTTTCGAGCACAACCATAAATCATGCACGGTTGTTTGAGAGCAAAATGTATTGTAATCTTGTATATTTTTCGTTTTGAACAACGATTGATGGTGACTTTAGTGTCTAAATTTGCATACATTTAGCTCTTTATATATAAAATGCATTGAAGTGTTTTAGGAGTGGGTTAATAACCCAAAGTTGTAAAATAAATTCAACGTCTTGTATTTATAAACATGTTTTATTTTGTTTACAAATTGATCCTCATAATCTTAAATGATCTTTTTTATACAAAATTTGCATATTTTCGAAGTTAATTTCATGTTGAATTTGGACTTAAATTGATATGGAAGACAGAGTGCGCTATGCAAACACGTGGTTAATATAACATTTCTTTCTTTTGTAGGTTGAGAATAAACATGGAAACATATTGCATCTATAGTGATTCGTAATCGAACCAGTTTTGTGAATTGATAGACCAAATGATTATAAAACATCCTGACCAAAACCTGACAATGAAGACTATCAACAAATAAGAGCTACTTGTGAAGTCATACTCATTTTATGCCCCTGTATCGAAAGATCGGGGTATATTGTTTTACTCGTGTCTGTCTGTCCGTCTGTCCGTCCGTCTGTCTGTCCGAAAACTTAACACATGCCTTTTCTCCAAAAGTACTTGACATACAAAGCTCAAATTTGGTATGCAACATCCTTTCAATATTATCTATCTGTTGCATGCAATTTGACCTTCCTCAAGGTCACCTGTTAACCCTTATCAACCCTTTACATGCAAATTTAACATTTTATAAAAATGGCCATTTCGGAGGCATTGGTGTTTCACAAACACATCTTGTTTTTTTTTTTTGTTGTTGTTTTAAATTAATACCAAACATTAATGATCTAAAATTAGTTCATTTATTATTCATTATTGACCTTCATCTAAACAACTTTGTAACAGTTCAAGCTTGAATCCATTTGCATACTCAGGCGCCTTTAGATGCACCCTAAAATTGGAAAATTTTGAGAAAAGGGAAGACAACTGTTGATTACCTGTATTTCAATTTTCCTTCTATTACAAAGAACTTTCAATTTTGCTGTCTGATATATCCCCTTTGAATTTTGAACAGTCCGTAATTCTGTTGTTTTGGGAAGGGATACATGTAAGTTTAATCATGGCTGTATTTTCATTTGCTTCCAGATTGGAATTTTGATTTTATTTGCTTTTCTCAACAGGCTAAACACAAACAAAAGTTTTGCTATATTTTATATGTGCTATTTCATTTTAAGGTTTTCGACTGCCTTTTAGATTTGTACCATTGAATGGTTTCATTCTGTAGTTAGAACAAAATTCAGCTTCCTTAATTCCACCTGGAAGCTCAAATGATCACATTCAAGACCATTTTGAAAACTCTAGATGCCCAGTTCCCAGTATCACTTATCACATTGGTACATCGTGCTATGGACCTTTGTTGTTATGATACAACATGTGTTTATGTCAAACAAATAAAAATCACCAAATAGAACTCCGCACGGTCGAAGCTATGGGAAAAGACTGCAGAGGGAAACTAATGCTGCGGTCTTCGATCAGAGGTCATCTTTATTCATGTTTGATCTTGGAAACATATTGGCTTTTTTGGCTTACACATGAGCATGAAGATTGAATGAATGGGGTTTACCGCCTTTTTAAGTGTCTCAGTCTCTCAGCGGTACAGTCATAATTTTCTTTTCCGACCTACTTCTTCTTCATGAAAATTTTCGTCCAGCCCATCTATAACAAAAGATTCATCCATAATCTGAAACACAGTCAGTTATATAGTTTTTTTGTCAAATAACATTTAAAAACACCCAACTGGTGTTCTACATGTATCTCAAAGCTGTTCTATTGAGACTATGTAACTAGAGAATTATATAAATCATAGATACAATGTATTGTTTCAATGCATTTTTGAAATTTTGACCATTAACAAAGCTAGAATCAACTTTTTTAAACAGTTCTTTTATGCGAAGGTTCTCATATAAATTTTCAAATATTCCTATGAAAAATAATTGCTTAAAACTATTTTCACAATAATCTTTTGACAAGAAAATGCTACTGAGCTCTCATGTAACCGTACAGTGACATCGCATGCAACCGGACTAAAGCTTTCACAGATTGAGCAAGCAACCGTACAATGAGGCGACAACACCAGTGGTGTTTGATAGTCGGTATTTCTTAAACCAATGCGTTCATGTCTGTTATTCTTTAGTTTTCTGGTGCTAAGATGATATATCTTCAAAATAACAAAAGTATGTGCTCGTAAGTTGCAAAGCTTTGAAATCGATGTTTGCAATCAATGAATGTGACATTTTCGAAAAATTTTCGTGAGCAATGGCATTTTGTCTGAAAATGTAGCTTTTCTCAAAGGATAAACTGAGTAAATAACCTAGTTTATGTACGTACAGCCCATGCATGTAAAAATTCCTTCATTTTTCATTTTATAATTAACTATTTACCTGTTTCTTTGTCTGCAATCGATACCTCGACTCCTTTCTTGGCTCACAAGCGGAAGTTAGTGCGGACAGTGGACTATACACTGTGGGGAATATCCCCTGCGTTTTTTCACCTTCTCTGCTTCAAGCTATTTTAAATCAGGTTCAAACCATATAGCAATTTTTCGGGAGACGTATTCAACATTGAGTGCCGGAAAATGTCGAATTTTGCACTTCTTAACGAATGTAGATAGATCGAAAATGTTTTGAATGATTTATATTGGCATAAAATGCCAATAAAAAATAAAAAGCAACGGAAACCGGCCACGACTGTTAGAACACGTGTATTATTCAGTAAATTCACGCGCCGTTAACACCCGGATATGCATGTTACTAAATTTGATCAGGACCGACTTCCATAACTATCCAAATAACAGACGATTCGTTTACAGCAGGGCTTCGGAATACAAAGAATATCCGGTTCCTTTATTGGAATTTTCGGGTTATTTTTTTCGATCCATTTCATTATAATTTACGAATTTTTTACCTTATCCCACCCATTTTTTCATATTTCATGCATAAAAGTGCCAACTCACGTATATTCCGGTCGTTTACATGAGGGGAAGCCCGCAAAGTGCTGACGTTTCCACCGCCGATGGTTTACGACCGCGCCCGAATATGTTCGGATAAGTAACGACGCCACTCGAAAAAACCCAATGTTTTATGAATCTCAAAAGGGCCACATTACGGGTATTCTAACTTAAGCTGCAGTTTCGAGGTATTCGATAAAATGCGACGGTGTTTTAGTACATGTATATGAATAACCCATTACTGTGTGCCGAGACATTTTAAACCTGTAAAACAAGATGATATTTTTTCAAAATGTCGAAAATTACAAATGCATGAAGTCATGAGATACTGGTTATCACCTAGCACGGCATTTCTTATCGAGCCGGTATACGGGAAAAGGAGACTTTATTAGCACTAATCCGAGTCTTCTCTGATGAAAATTCGCTCTTTGATATTTAGATGTCGCTATTTTAATAGCGACATCTCAATATCAAAGAGCGAGTTTTCAACAGAGAAGACTCGGATTATGTGAGCACTTGAGATCACTGTAAAAACAGAGACTTCTTTCGCCAAAAACATAGCTCACCTTGAAGTGCATCCCCAGCTTTTCGTTAGAAATGCTCTGCCAGATCATTTATCGTAAGCTTTAACTGTTTTAGATTTCTGCATAGTCATTTTTATCATACAAAACAAGATAATATTTTTCGAAATCTCGAAAATAACAAATCCATGAAGTCATGAGATACCGATTAGCTTCTAGCAAGGGATTCGTTACTGAGCCGAAACACAACAAAAGGGGACTTTGTTGCACTTGAGATCATCGTAAAATAGGGACTGTTTTCGCCAAAAACATAGCTCACGGTGTATGACCTTGAAGAGCATCCCTAGCCATTAGTTACAGATGTTCTGAAAAAACGTGCACAGATCATTTATCCTAAGCTAAAACAGTTTTAGATTTTTATTTCTACAGAGTCTTTTTTACATACAAAAGCAAGAAAATGTGTCGAACAAGATGTGTTTGTGAAACACGAATGGCCCCGAAATGGCTATTTTTCTGAAATGTTAAGTTTTCATGTTAAGGGTTGATAAGGGTTACCAGATGACCTTGAGGAAGGCCATATTGCATGGAACAGATAGATATCATTGAAAGGAAGTTACATACCAAGTTTCAGCTTTGTATGTCGATAACTTTTGGAGAAATGGCAAAATGTTTTTCAGACGGACGGGACGGACGGACAGACAGACAGACATATACGATTAAAACAATATCTCTCGATACGGGGACATAAAATGAAAATACGAAAACAACAAGCTGCTGAAGTCATGAGACACCAATTAGCACCCAGCGTGGCATTTATTAATGATCCGAATATGGGAAAATCGGGCCTTGTGTCACTGTATTTATACCAATATTACCAAAATCTGGATTCAGAGGATGGTATCTAATAGGCAGTCAATCCCATTGGCTAGTCCTATAGTAGACCCTAAACTTTCAAACTAAGGCCGTTTTATACCACTATAACCAAAATCTGGATTCAGAGGATGGTATTACCAAGGAACTCACCTACATTGGCTAGTGCTGTGGTCGACGGCACCTAACAAATCCAATGCCGTTTTAAACAACAAACAGGTTTCAGAGTATGATATCTGGTAGCAAATCAACAAAAAAAAAGCCATTTGCACCAAAATCTGGATTCAGAGTATGATATCTGATAGGAACTCAATCTCATTTGTTAGGCCTATAGTAGACACAAAACTATCCATTCCGATGCCGTTTTATACCAACATGACTAAAATCTGGATTCGGAAGATGGCATTTACTAGGAACTTATATAGCTACATTGGCTAGTACTATAGTCGACAGTACCTAGGAAACACAAGGCCATTTTAGACAAAACTATGGATTCAGAGTATGATATCTGGTAGTAAATCTACAAAATAAGCTCACTGGTGATGAACTCGGCCAAAGCGTCGAACGTTTTTTCGCGATCAATGTACTCCGTCGGTGTTGTTATAAAATATCGTAATGACGGCTTTATCGAAGCCGTGTTACGAGATTTTATAACAACACCGACAGTTTATCAATACAAAACGGTAAACCCGGTCTGGTTTTAGAACAAGTTCATCGTCATTAGAAAAAAAATCTATAAACTCACATTTAAACGCAAAATATATATACCTTGTTGTAGCGAAAATTGTTTTAGTTTATCACCAGTGAACTAGTTATATAGGCTACACTGATTAACAGCTCCAAGGCCCATTTGCACCAAAATCTGGGTTCAGAGGATTGTATCTGATAGGAACTCGACCCAATTGCTTCGTCCTATAGAAGACTCTATACTTTCAATTCCAAGGTCGTTGTATACAAAAATTCCCAAAATCTTGATTCAGAGGATTGTAATAGCTAGTAACTGCAGTAGTCGACAGAACATAAGATATCCAAGGCCGTCTTAGACAAAAATCTGGATTCAGAGTCTGATATCTGGTTGTAAATCAACAAAATAAAATGAGGCTACCCTGATTAACAGCTCAAAGGCCCATTTGCACTAAAATCTGGTTTCAGAGAATGGTATCTGATAGGAACTCGACCCAATTGCTTAGTCATTTAGTAGACTCCATACTTTCAATTCCAGGGCCGGTGTATACAAAAATTCCCAAAATCTTGATTCAGAGGATTGTATTTGCTAGGAACTCAGCTACATAGGCTAGTGCAGTAGTCGACAGTACATAACAAATTCAAAGCCGTTTTAGACAGAAATCTGGATTCAGAGTATGATAACACATAGTAGTAAATCAACACATTAACTTATTTCTATAGGCGACTGTGATTAATAAATTCCAGGCACATTTGTACCAAAATCTGGATTCAGAAGACAGTATCTGATAGGAACTCAACCCCATTGGTTAGTCCTATATTAGTCACTAAACTTTCAATTCCAAGCTGCATTGGATGGTGCTGTAGTCGACAGAACCTAACAAAACCAAGGCTGTTTAAGACAAAAAAGCTGGATTCAGAGTATGAAATCTGGTAGTAAAGGAACAAAATAAGTTACTTCTATAGCCGATACTGATTAACAGCTCCCAGGCCCCTTTAACACCGAAATATGGATTAAGAGGATGGTATCTGATATGAATTCAATCCCATTGGTTAGTCCTGTAGTAGACACTAAACTTTTAGTTGCAATGCCGTTTTATAGCAAAATTATCACAATGTATATTAAGAGGAAGGTATTTGCGAGGAACTGAGCTACATTGGCTCGTGCTGTTGTCGACAGTACCTAACAAATTCAAGGTCGACAAAACTCTGGATTCAGAGTATGATACATGTAGATACATGTTTCTGTCCATGGTAATTTCGCACCAAGTTCATTCAGTAAATCTAGATCATGTCTGCATTTAATTTTACCTCCCCACAATTCTCATTCCTGGTAATATTTATTGCAAACTAGCCCTTGATAGAATATGGCCAACTTTCTACCAGCCTTGAAATTCTTATATTCATGGCTCTAAAATTGTGATGCACCACACAATTATGCATTGTCTGACTACAGACACTCAGACACTCTTCTGACGCCTGTTATACCTAATATATACTGAGAGGCAAAAGAAAGTATACACTTTTTGATTTTCGATATCTCTCCTAATTTCCATCATATCGACTCAAAATTTTGCACTATTTATTCCTACTCATAGACCAATAATGCAGTCATGTTAAATTTTACCTGAAATTGCTTGACTACCTGCACTCTTGCTACATGCCGATCCTGCAAATTTTGCACGTGCGACTTAGTGGAGCATCGAATATTGCTGTTTATCCTTATTGGAATTCTTTATAAATTATCGCAACAAATCACAACGTCAAATTTTCTCTAACATCATAACACAATTCTCGGTGGCTGGTAGAAAACGATCAACATACCCATTTTTGCCATTAAGACCCTTTTTTCTATGACGCAGCGTAATACGAAAGAAACGTGACACAATATAGAAATCTACACTTATTCAGGTAGCATAGGAACATCCTGTGCAAATTTTATCAAAATCCGTCTATAATTTTAGAACGAGTTATGTCAGATAACTTGTTTGCATCAAGCCCCCTTTTGCCATGACGCATCATAATATGGAAAGCACTAACAATATACGCATGGTTCTAAGTAACTGGGCTCTTTCTGCGAACAGTTTATCCAAATCCGTTCATAAATGAAGGGTTTGTGTCAACGTGGATTATTGTGTTAATTCATTTCTTAATACCCCTTTTTCGATGCCGCTGTATGATAGGAAAAAACAGTCGCAACGGAAGGAAGGACAGATAGACGGGTAGGCGAAGAAGTGTACAAAAACAAACGACCTTCATCAGTGGCGTTTAGAAATCGTAATAATCTATACATCCTTTTCTTAGAATACGTGGAAGAACTAGGGTGTATACTTATTTTTGCCTCTCAGTATAGTATCGCTTTAACCCAAGATAACAAAAGTAAAGACATGTCCAAATTCAAAGATATATTGTCACAGGCAATTTCGTCTTTTCCAAAAAGTTTGAAGCCTTTATCTCAGGGTTTGGTCGTCAAACGACATCATTATGTGGCAATCGATTTAAAGCAACATACTATTTTTAAGGTAATTGTCTGTAAATATAGCTGTACATAAAATGGTCTTTAATTTTTCTTTGTGCAAATTTCAGATTCGCTTAACCTGAATTGGCTTCGATTACGACGGATATAAAACACCATATCGTCGGTGTAAATGCAAAACCTGGTATGTCGGTTCTAGGGATTTTCAAAGTACAAACTTGTGTGTCCAATTTAGACAATTCTTGCAGGTTTTTAGATATTTTTACCGATCAGTATCAATGATACATTATTTATGAACAATATTTCCAAATTTCAAGTAAAACATTTCAGTTTGGGAAAAGTTATTATACTTTATTCCCTCCCCTTAAAAATTTTCCGAAAACGAGATACGAGGTTTTTCATTTACAACGACGATATCACATTATTTCGTAAATACAATTACACAGCTGAACATATTTTACATAGTTTTACACCGATGCATGATTATTGATTTATCTCATTTACTGTGTGAATCTCTATGTATTCTGTCATATAAACGATGTGACAACATGTGAAACTCCTAATTCTGTGTATCATTTGGGATTTAGGCCTTGGAATACTTATGTCCTTTGGAGAGGTTGATAAGGTTTCGTGCTGCTCTCTTGCAGTTCTCACAGGCTAGGAGAAAAAAGACATTAGATGGTCACAAATGCTACATGGCCATGTATAAGGACAATTTTTACAGATACCGACTCACTTGTTTTAGGTGTTATTCTTGTCGGAGAATGAGTGAACACGAAACCTTATAAAATATCAACAAATATGTTTATGATTCTATTCAGAAAATATTTTGCCATGTTAGCAACCTTAAAATCGTATCGTTCGTTGATCTCGTGGTGATAAGCGTGTATGGTGTGCAAAATCGACCACAGGTGAACAAGATTAATTTGAATCATTTCATTTGACGTCATGTTCGTGTATTGTGTTTGCCCTTAGTTTTTTGTTTGTTGTAGTGTCAGAAAATTTTGGGTATATTTCTGAAAATGGATGTAGTACTTGTCACAATCCTTGTATCATTTGAACCACTAAATGTTGATAAATCTAACATATCACTCCGATAGCAATCAATTTCATGCTAAATATAGACTTGGTTTACCGTTACAATAGGTATAGATAAACCGTTAGTGTTGGTATAAAAACTCGTTACCACGGCTTGAGTCAAGCCGCAGCTACGAGATTTTATAACAACACATAAGGAAATACTATTTTTTGTCCGAAATTACGTCACGATTAACTGGATGAAATCGTTCCTTATTCGGGCACGTCTATATTTTGACGTGAACCAATTGTACCATGTATATCGCGTGGACTTTACAACAGAACGTGATCATCTTCTGTAGAGCTAATATAGTGATGCATTTATCAGTACAAAGCACGCTGATGATGGATAATTATGGCTTATAAAACAAAGAATGAATGACGGTCGTATGGTTTCCATTTGGAAATTGTATGGTTTCTCTCGATTTTACCAAATCCTTTACATCAATATCAATTCGTTTCTGCAGAATTTCAGAACTTCTCCAGGATGATGCCTCATGTTGGGAGAGCATGGTTACGGTGCAAAATAACGCGAGACATCAACAACAATAACAACAACAACAACATCAACAATAGTAAGACAAACTTAGCTCTTTCCCAAACAAGACCTGGTTTTGACGTCCTTCATAAAAAACCTTGGGAAAACATTGAGACAAAAGAAGAAACTACTGATAATCAGCAGTTTCTTCTTTTGTCTCAGTATTTTCTGTGCTATAATATTCACAAATTTTAACTTTAGTTACATTCTTTTTTGTCGTCTGCAGCAGCTTTCAAATTGGACACCCTAAAATTTTGTTGTTTGGGAAAGGGTTAAATAATCATTTTAATACCTGATAAATTGATAAATGATTAAACTTGTGATTTCTATTGACGAGAAAAGAGTATTTCGTTTGTTCGTCGATAATTGTTTATCAGGTACTGCTTAAAGAATCCTTCACATCCAACAAATCCGTTACATTCTTACGCCTTCCTTGTTTAGAACTAAATTCTAATTGGTCACGTATTTAAAGATGTAAGATTTCCTCGTCCGCGTAACTGTCGTGTGAGTGTCGAGTCAACGTTGTCATCACCGCGTACTCTGCAGTGTAGTGTTCCCCAAGGTAGTTGTCTTGGTCCCTGGCTTTTTCTAACCTATGCGGGTACTATATTTGACGTGATTTCACCATCAATTTCTGTGTATGGGTTTGCGGACGACCATATAGCAAATACACGTTTTAAACCATCCAAGGAAGATCAAAGAATTACAAATCCCGAAAATGACCGTGAAAAAGTGGCTGTGAAAGATCTTGAGCAATGTGCACTTGTAATTAATGACTGGATGAATCAAAACAAACTCAAAATGAATGCATCAAAGACTGAATTTATCATGTTTGGTAGTCGACAACAATTGCAAAAGTGTTACACTAGATCAATTGATGTTGCAGGTGATCAAATTAAATTGCAGAATTGTATGAGGTATTTAGGCGCATTCTTGGACGAATCTCTTAACTTTAAGGAACATGTGAAAAGAAAATGCAGGGTGGCAATGTTGAACTATTTCAGAATCAAATGCATTCGGAAGTATCTGACGAAGGAAGCCACTGAGATCCTTGTGCTATCATTGGTCATTTCCCATCTGGACTACTGCAATGGAATTTTACACGGAATCGCTCAAACTGAATTATGTAAACTACAGAGGATACAAAATATGTGCGCCAAACTTGTGTTGAACCGTAGTAAGATGGACAGTTCCAGGCAGGCTCTGTACGACTTACACTGGCTACCAATTAAGGCCAGAATAACGTTTAAAATCTTAACGTTTATGCACAAGTGCTCCACTGGACGTGCTCCGACATATTTAACGGATCTGCTTTTGGCCAAACCCAGCGGGCGTGAACTGAGATCGTCACATTCCAATGACAAATGTTATCAAGTTCCCTTTAATAACAGAAAGACGTTCAGTGACAGAAGCTTCGGCACAATAGGACCGAGACTTTGGAATAACCTGCCAGTCAGTTTGAAATCATGTGAAACAATCGAAAGTTTCAAGAAACGGTTGAAAACTCATTATTTCACAAATTTCAATTCTCTGTTTTAACCCTTGTCCGAAAGACACAATTTTGAAATGCTCGCCTTTAAACCAGTTGTAGACGACAAAATAATTACACACATAGTATATAAAGTGCAAATTATAGCATAGAAAATTTTAAGGGGAAAGGGAAATTGTTAAATATCGGCGAATTCTTCTTTTCTCTCAATATTTTCCATCATTATTCATAACCTACTTTGGACGAAAAAACCTAGTCTTACTCGGGAAAGGGTGAACAGAAAATATGACTTATCTTTTTAACACTGTGTTTTGTGTATAGATATATCGTAGGTGGGATGTCAAAATCTCGTACCTCCAGCTTTTCCAATCTGTAGTTATGAGGTTTTGACCCCCATCAGCAATATATATTTTATCATTTTTGTAAAACGCCATTGAATATGAACTGTCGTAAAAATAGGCGTTTAATCAAATATAAACAGTTTAAGTTTAAGTTTAAGTTTTCCTCCTTTTTTGTTTTTGTATCACGTGATCCTATGCCTTAATGTATCAATACACTGTTGTATTAAACATGAAAGCTTTGGCTCTTGTGGGCTACTATTAAAATATGTGTATGCATGACGTTTACTGATTACTGGTCATGAAAAGAATTCAGTCAGATATTTCGCGATGCCCTGTTGTAATATTGCAAAAAATAGATGCCATAATGAAATCCAAAACAAATGAGATTCAAACGACGTCGGAATCATTCGGGCGACGTAATAGGAATATTCGGCGATGGAACGTCAACACACGGACGTTTACGAGGTCACCCGAATAGGTTCGGGTACATAAAGGATGTTAAGGACGTCTCACGAACAAACCCGACTTCACGTGAATCTAGTGAGTGGAGGACAAAATTATTACATCTAATAATAAGAAGGGTTAAAAGTACATTATCCAGTATGGGTTTATTAATGGAATGGTTTGTGAATAATATTCCAAGTATTAACCTCTGTGTAACCCGCGAAGACCTTGAATATTTGATATGTCACGTTTTTGAAGATACAAATCTTTGGTTATGTTCGGAAATGTTGTAACCTCAGCTTGAAGTTACGGCGAATTTGAACGTAGTCGAAAAAATAGAAAACCTTTGCAGGCTCAAATGCAAAAAAACAAACAAACAAAAAACTGCATCCAATTTGCACATACATGTACATATTTCCAACAATGAAAATATAGGGGAAAGCATCTTATTTGCGACAAATTGTCTTTAAAAGATTAACACCCTGAAGATTTGAAAGAAAAATCTAGAGCCTAGTACGGAACATCAATGACATGAGATCCCTAAGGATGTTATTAACGTATCTTTTTACATTTTTTCTCTTCCCTACATATAATAATGAAAAAAAAACGCATCTAGTCGTGACAATTTATATGTGTTAGCCATGCTACAAGCGCTTGATTAAAAAAAAAGGTTAAGCGCCTCTTTCAACTACACGTACGTTGGTCATACTGTTGGGGCTTGAACACCTATCCATAGATTTCCGAAATATCTCTCACCATTACTACCACACTATCCAAACTAACATCTACACCGTTTTCTGCCCGGTTAATCAACAACGAAGGGCCATTTCAGTGAAAAGAAGCCTTTTTTTGAATTTTGTTCCCTTGATATGTTACAAAAATCCCAGTAAAAACCAAATATGGAAAATAAATGACACCGACTCCCCAAGGATGTTATTATCGTGCCTTTTTACCGCCATTTCTCCAAGTCAAATCAAATTTTACAAAACGCTTCAAGCCTTGATATTTCTGTGGATTAATCATGTTACAGTTGCGAACATTTTAAAATTGGCAGTGAGTCCATTTCCGCTCCGATAAAAGGAGTGCTTCCTTCATTTATCAAATCATTTATTTCGCTCATTAAGAACAATTAAGAACGATAAAATTGTATTGTTTAATTAGATTGGTTTAAAACATATAATTATCAATGGCGTATCATCGATTAATCCTCGTTCCTATAGTGTTTTTTTCTTAATTATTTAATGTTTGTTTAATTCATATATAGATAATCCAGAAGGTCTTTGACCCATGTGGAACACAAATTACATAATAATTTTTACAATATAAGTTGATTTTATATGAATCGAAGCGTTCTGATTGGCTGAAAAATGTTTTTCATAGCTCCATAAAAAATAGCCGGAACTATTTCCCTGCCAAACATTGTATTACACCGCAATATTATCTGTCTTTTTTTTTGGTAGAAATTAATTATGAAAAGTTGTGTTTTTCTTGTTATTTAAATTATATATACTAAATTATAAGAAATGAGTGTTATTTTATTTTCTTCATGTAGGTATGAAAGATAAAATATAATCACACTATTGTATGAACCGCTTCGCGAATTCATAGAGTGTCATTAGATTGTATTTTTCATACCTGCATTTAAATATGAAATTGCATTGTTTCCTTAAATATGAGGCAAATATCACATTTCGTCTTGTTTGAGATGTAATGAAAGACATATACCCCCAGCTTTATTGTGACAAATTTCTTGTCAGAGCTGAGAAAATCCGTGTAAATTGATTTGAAAATCAATTATTAATAGGTGATTATGAACGGTACTTTTGTAGATTTTTCAACATGGAGAATAAAGTATTTTTAAAATGAAAATTTCAGAAAAGTTTAAGTCTGTTCACAAAAGGACACAACAAAAAAAAAATCACATAATAGAAATTTACATCGGCCGAGACCTTCCCCATGAGAGCGTCAGATGACATTCTTACTTTGTTATTTCAGACGTTTGCTTTTTCTAATATGTGCATCAAATGCAAATGATAGATTCCCTCTTCCGATCAGAACAACCCGATCGAGTGCTTATCGAGTTTGGTCGTAATGGGTCGAGAGTGTTAGGGGTGATCTTCATCGTACGGGCTTTCCTCTCTATTTAGCATGTCGAAAATGTCCGCGCGCGATCCATGGTAGTAGTTTTATTAGAACAAGGCCTTGAGAACGAATGTGATCGGGTTGGTATATCTTTCCTAACCTGTACACAACAAACACTAGATTTCCTCGCCTTGCAGATGAATTAATCCTGAACGCATTCTGATCAACTCGACCTATGCCCAATCTATTCAACCCAACGGATAAAATCAATTGTAGACTAGGTTTGATCGGTTAGAGATCAAGAAGAAGTCATTTGGTCGGGTTTGATTGGGTAATTTAAGCGATCGAGATGATTGAGTTAACCTGATCGACAATGGGAACCTAGCATTTGCAGACGTTTATCATTCATATTCCTCTTCCATCAAAATCTCAGTTTCCCCATAATTGTCGCATGTCATTCTAGACACATGGACATTAATATTTGATGACAGGAAACGCATGCGTACGGAAGAGAAGCAGATAGCGTTCGAGTACATATCGCTTTTTCAACGAAAACCTCGTAACTGCGGCTTAAAACAAGCTGCAGTTAAATGATTTTTGTTGTAAAACGACGATAGACTGTGTTCTAACTTGATTAATTCTTACCTCTGTAACTTTCTTCGGTCAAAATATGAGACTGTGGCTTAGCAAATTTGTTTTGAAGCGCCCTCTGAATTGCCCCCTATATTGGTGTGTTTGTAAAGAACGCCAACCCAATATTAACAGGATTAAAAACGAGTGCCGGAATTCTCAACGGGTTTCGATCTTTTATGTATTACTAGTATCTTATTGACTAGATTATATATTGACGACTGGACCCAGACTACGTTCGATATAGAGCTGGATAAGAACACGACGGAGAATCAATTGATAAGACAACAACAACAATTGTAGAAAATCTAAATGTTTATATTAATGCCTGACATACATGGAAACGGTTTGAAGCAGAGAAGACAAAAAAAAAAAAAAAAAAAAAAAAAAAAAAAACACCAATGATTTTCTGGTTTTGAGTAGTGCATGGTTAAAATGTATTCACGACATTAATATAAATATCCCATCCATCAACACGGTTTAACATTATTTTGGACAGGAAGTATTCGGGAATAGAACTTAAACTGTTTCAAACTGCTTCCAACAGAAAAGAAACTATACTAACCCAAACTGCCAACGCAACAAGATATTTTGTTGTAACGTTTTAATGAGATCTGATAAAACAACGAAACTTCAGATTTGATTATTCTATATATTGATTTTATTGTTCGCATAAAAATAATGTAAGAATTATTATGCTTCGCTGAACACAGAGACCTTGGTTCAATCCCCTAAATCTGCGCTGCACGTGCAACAGTGCTTGTAATAAAGCCGCGCACGTGCATTTTTGGAAAGTCGCAGGATAACCCGATAAGATAAGGTAAAAAAATCTGTCTTGCGATAGACAAAAATGCCTCAATTTAGCATTGTCCCGAAATGCGCAGGTGATTGGATTGCTCCTGGCTGACTGTGGTTACCCGGCTATTGGACTGTGCGTGGTATACGATAGCATGACTATAACGGAAGTTTCAGCAAACCAGTATGTTCAATTAATCTTACCCATTAGTCATGTCTGAATGTGTTAGAAGTTCCATTTTGGGTAAATAATTCCATATTTTGTTATTTTCACGGTCATTCACTTTTCTTGCTTACGTTTGTTTTGACGTTTCCGGTAATGTGTATGACATGCCAAGAGCCGTCAGAAATCGTGTAACTACCAAGGTACAGGACAATAGGTTGAGAACCCAAATTCGCAGAGACCGGTTTCGGCTAGCAACAAAAAGGTTGCTGCAACTGCTGGGAACCACGGTCGCCGTATAAGTGCACAGACACGTTACAAGTTACGTAAACATGGGTTCCGACTTCGACGTCCTTATGTGGGTCCTAATTTACTACCAATACACACATGAGTCTGTCTCCAGTGGTGCGACGCCCAAACGTGGTAATCTGACAACCTGAGCAAATATGGAACCTGCTTGACATGCGTTTACGTCAACGCCCAGTCCAACCACAGACCTTGCGTCAAATGGGGCAAACATTAATTCAAGAGTGACAGAATATTCCTATAAACGTTTGTCGCCGTTAGTTACGTTCGATGTCACAGAGATGTTGTGCTGTGTTCAAATCTACAGGAGGGCACACGAGATACTGATCTTGATTTCATTTATAAACAGACCAATGCATTACGTTTGTAACATTTTTTGCGTTACGGAATCGATTTAGACCCATTTGTTTTTTCCTGGTTATCTCATAATGGTCAGCAGTCAAAATGAAGTCAATATCAACGAATTCACATTTTCAATAATCAAAATATTGTAATTCAAAGTTCGTTTTGCGTTGGCTCTTTGGGTTAGTATAGTCAGAAACAGACACAGAGCAACAGAGAAGGTGGATATCGTCGCTTTTCAATAAAAACCTCGTAACTGCAGCTTGTTAAAAGCTGTAGTTACGTAAAATTTTGTTGAAAAGCAGCGATATTTTAGCCCACATTCATATTTCACATCCATCAAAACTTCAGTCTCTGTATAATTGTCTCCTGTCACGCTGTTTCTCGACGAAAACCTCGTAACTGTTGCTTAAAAAAGCTACAGTTACGAGGATTTTGTACAAAAGGGACGATATAATTGTCTCCCGTCATGTTAGACAGTTTAACATCATGGATATAATCAAACCGGAAACCTACGCTAATGGAACACATTATCTAAAATAGGATCTATTTTTTCTATATACGCTCGTAACTTTGAAGTTCCAGTTTTCATAGACGACATTTTATCGATTCTGCATAATACGTTCTGAACGTTATTCATAATCATTACAATACAAAAATATATATCATTATCAATATAGTTCATAAAATGCAAATCAATCATGAACATAAAATATTTCAAAATTGAATACTACGGGGGATGATCCAAAAGTAATGTCACAGACGATGTTTTCGGTGATTAAACGTATCGTTATATATTCTTACACGCCGAAACATTAACATTTGTTTAATACATACACAAATTTTCACAAAGTTTAGTGTAATTTTACAAAAAATAAACCATGTTTGTACATAGCGCATTGGTGTCCAGCGCCGCATAACACACAATAGTCTAGGCGATTGGTGCAAAATATGACTGAAATTGCTCAGATAATGAAGAAAGTATGAAAGTTGGCACACATGTAGTTCACATCGTCCTCAACATTTTAAGAGGTGGAGCCAGTGCAAATAGTACATAGCTTAGCAACGGTTGCTATGCAACAATTTCTCCATAGCAACAGTCATATAACATGCACAAAAGCTTATTTTACTGAAGACTTTTCATGTATTTCGATAGTTACAGCTTTATTCTTTATGCCCACATCACATTTGAGTAATTTTGATACACTCATTACAGCAACTGTTGCTATGCAACACATTTTCCTTAGCAACCAAGCATATTTCTATGTCCGATGAGCATTTTCAGTAAAAATTATTCATATTTTAATAATATGCATATGCACTGATGATAACTTCTCCATTTTCTAGTAATGATGATAATGAGTACCATTTGGTTTCTTAGAAACGGTTGCTATGCAGCACTTACTCCATAGCAACCATCAAATTACATGCACAAAATTCTATTTTCTGAAGACTTTTAATGAATTTCAATATCTACATCTCTATTCTGTATGCCTATATAACATTTGTGCAATTTCAATACACACATTATAGCAACTGTTGCTAAACAACACTTTTTGAGCAATTTCAATACACACATCATAGCGACTGTTGCTAGGCAACACATTTTCCTTAGTCACCAACATATTCCATGTTCGACAGTCCTTTTCAGTAACCATTTATTCATATTTTAGATATGTGCTGCTTTACTTACATTAATATGATAATTTCTTTATTATATTTCAAGTTTTCCCCCTTACCTATCAACTCCTGTGTTTTAACCCATTCCTACACGTAGTGACACTTTTTGACTCCTCTCATGAAAAAATGCTTAATCATGCATTCAATTGAAACAGTCTTCGGAGCTAGATGTACTATGTACATAAGCTTCTTTAAGCTTCTATTGGCACTTGTTTGTTTATTTTATATCCATCTCTGTTTATTTCCAAACGAGATTAGAAATAAAGATGCAGTAGTTTAACCTCACTGCTACGGACTCTATACAGCTGCGGAGACTGCGGCATTGACAACCAAGTGTCTTTCCACAAGGATAAATATACTTCTTCACAAATATACTTGTTACACAAAATACTTCTTCTGAAAGAATGAGTGGTAAAGTGTATCATAGTTTCATCAATTCAATAACACCTTTAAAGAGGCAGAGGAAGGTGATGGGCCAACCCATGGTTTACAGTGAGATAAAACCCACATGTCTGCCATCAGGCAATGTCTTTGTCCACTTACTTCTGGTAACCTGACAACTTCCTGCAATAATCTCAGTAAAGTGATGGCAAAAAGAATACACCTTGCCGAGTCATTTTGAAAAGCTGCGTCCCAATGAAATATTCTGTGAATCTAACATATTAGTCAGCTGTCTGGATAGTTGATGGTGAAGAGCTTGACATATCTTTATGGCCCGGTGATATCCCAGTCAGGGATAACAAAATGCCACCAGACAGGATATTTGTCAAGAGAGATTTTGATATAATCTTCAGGCAATCGCATGGCAGTCGTCCGGTGGCAGCTCAATTTACTTTGTGGCAGTTCAAATTTTAGAGCAAGTCGAGCGCATGTTCAAGGTTTATATAAACATTATAATCAAACTGTGACTAGATTATTTTATGCCCTTTATCTTATCACCCATGCTCTGCCAGGGCCTTGTTGGTTGACGGAACGGTAACCGAATGGTACACGGAGGGCTTTAATGAAAATGTTTATCTCAAAATCGCCCGATGGCCGAAATGATTTCATCCCTCTTCCGGACAGAAGACATACGGAGCTATGATGGGTGTCGCTTGATTACAAATAATTGTCCTAGTAGCAAACGAGATTATTGACCAATTGCTGGACAACATTCATTAAGTACTTCCTCGGTGAAAAGCAAAATGCAAATTCACTTTGACCACACAATTATTATGTTATATTGTAAAAGGTGAAAATACCGATATAAACGTTCTAAAGTGAATATGACAATAATGTAGTATATAACAACAATCAACAACTAACAATCCCTTGAATTTTCTCTTTAACCAAGATAGATTTTGAACAAATTATTTTCATAGCGCCTGATACTGTTTAAGATCAGATGCGTGCTTTGCGAAACTGCAGAGCGATGAAAATATGGCTCTAACTGTAGCTACCGAGAGTATGGAGAACATTCCTACAGCACCCAGCTAATTCCTGTTGTTTTTAGCGAGCCGGGACTTTATGTCCGGGGAGCTAATGTCACAGCCCTAGTGTCGGCGTCGGCGTCGTCGTCGCGTCTTCAAAAACTTTAACCTGGTCTATATCTCAGGCGCTATTAGAGATACAGCCTTGATACTTCACACATGCATACCTCACGTCAAGACCTTTCATTTGAGACCATGACCTTTGACCTAGTGACCTTGACCTTGGAGTTTGACCTACTTTTAAAAAACTTTAACCTGGCCTCTATCTCATGCACTGTTACAGGTAGAGCCTTGATATTTCACATATGGATACCTTATGTGATGTCCTTGACCTTGAGACCATGACCCTTGACCTAGTGACCTTGACCTTTGACCTTGAACTCCTTTTTTATGACAAGCTCTCGTATAGGCGAGCTACGTTGTCCGCGGACAACTCTTGTTACTTTCTTTGCGTCACAAAAATTCAAATTGGTCAAGTTTTAACAAAATATTTGACAATTGATTTTCTTGAACGGTCGTGTCAAATGATTTTCCACCGGACGAGAAGTGACATCCTCGGACAGAAGGATATACTAAAGGCTAAGTTAACGAGGGAATCACGAGGATAATTCAATGTTTATATCCATAGGCAGTCAGAGGTGTTCCATGAAATACATGATGATGGTGAAAACGTACTTGCACCTCGTATTAGAAGAAAATGTAGGGAAACATTGGTTCCATCCGTTCCCTATCCTATTGCTCTCCATTATCCGCCCAGTCGCTGACGGATATCTGCCCAAGAACCGTCCGTTGCCTTTCTTACCTAAATGATTTATTCAAAGCATTTATGAAATGATTGCTGTCGTGCCCATTTGATCTGTGACTGCGTGAGCCAATTGTCTTAAAATCGTAATACATCTTACTTGTATCACTAATTTATAGCTACACATCTACCTTACAACCTTGACCTTATCAATATAGTATATGGTTCATGATTCGATTTCATCTATTACCCTTTCTGTTGCTCTTTGAAGACACAGTATATGAGAGGCAAGGAAAGTCAATAATTGTATCATATATAATGAGGTAAATACATTGCCTAGCAACCATTTTAAAGTAATATGCAGTTAACTTGCCAAATACTTAGTAGAAAGTGAAGAAATAATCATCAGTAAAGCTGCCTATCATTGAAATATTATGATTATTTACTAAAAATGCTCATCTGACATAGACATTTGCTTGGTTGTTAAGGGAAATGTTTAGAATAGCAACAGTTGCTATGATGTGTGTATTGAACTTATCCAAATGAGGTGTGGGCATGAAGTTGATATTGAAATATAAAAAAAGTCTTCAGAAGAATAAGCCTTTGTGCATGTTATATGATTGTTGCTATGGAAAAGTGCTGCATAGCAACCGTTGCTAAGTACCCAAATGGTGCTCTTTACCATCATTACTACAAAATGGAGAAGTTATCATCAGTGCATATACATATTATTAAAATATGTACAATTTTTTACTGAAAATGCCCATCGGACATAAAAATATGTTTGGTTGCTAAGGAAAATGTGTTGCATAGCAACAGTTGCTATGATACATGTATTAGAATTACTCTAATGTAGTGTGGGCATAAAAAATAAAGCTGTAGATATTGAAATACATTAAGAGTCTTCAGTGAAAAATGCTTTTGGGCATGTTATATGACGGTTGCCATGGAGAAATTGTTGCATAGCAACCGTTGCTAAGCTATGTACAGTTCGCACTGGCTCCACCTCTTAAAATGTTGAGGACGATGTGAACTACATGTGTGCCAACTTTCATGCTTTCTTCATTTTCTGAGCAATTTTTACACCAATCGCCTTGACTACAACGTCATTGACGTCAAAGTCTACTCCTTCTCAAAATATCACCCTCTGTGTTTAATGCAACATTCGTGGCGTTCGGCCCACTTCATAAATGCATTTACAAACAGCAATTCTTTGAATGCATTCCTTGAATAGTTCTCAGTTGTTTAAGGTGGACGTGATGAATTCCTCTTAAATCTAGCTTAAGATGCGGAAATAGCGCAAAGTCACATGGACGTTGGCGTCATTCCGCTGCTCAACACGTCTTCTGTCTCTTTCTCATCTTCAAACAACTCGTCTTCACTCCCAAAAACGCTTGCACCAACGGCAGACGAGACTCCAATTAACTGTCCGTTCTTTTAGGTTAAATTACTTGTTTCTGTTGCCTAAATAGGCTATTTTCCAAGCGTTGAGCAAGTGTTCATAATTGCAAGTTGTTGGCCTTTATCCGATTCTGCCATTTTCCCTAATGCAAGTGATAAATTCAATAAGACTTATTCCGTTTTTAAACGCACCGATTTTATTGGAACGCTCTAAAATGGTTTAGCAATATCATGACATTGTGTCATTCAAATATCAGGTTCATTGCCGCGGTTTTTCTTTTGATATAATGGTAGAGCTTTAAGTTATAATAATCGTTAAACGAATAGTCTAAGGCGTGCGGCGCACATGCACGATACGGATCTTTTATAGCATTTTATTTTCTCGGATACATAAACAATATTCAAATAATACATAAAAACATGTTTCCAATAGGATAACCTTAGATAACAAGTCTTTGTTTGTACAAGAATACGTCGAATAACCAAACTATAGACACTGTGACATTACTTTTGGATCATCCCTCGTATGTTGTAGGTTGTTGGCTTGAAAACTGTATAAAGTCTGTATTAAGATTGATGAACGTCAAATTGGTGTGAATGAAAATGTTTAAAGCATTGTAGAGCTATCAGCTTTGAATGAAAACGTAGATAAATCAACCAATATATACGTGCATGTAGAGATTCATGAAATAAACATATACGCAGTAAATATACTCCTCACAAAAAGTTATACAACAAAAGTAATTCTCTCAATATTCTTTTTATACACGCGGAAATTTTTGCACAGATTTGTTATTCGGACAGCCATATCTATGCTTAAACACACTTAAAAGAATACTGAATGTTATCGTCTCCAAAAACAGCTATCAAGTAATTTGAACACACTCACCCCCAAAACATGCATGCAAAATGTGTCGCATATACGGATTTCAAACTTGGCGTTAGCTCCGTATATGCTTAAAACGCGTCAATTTGACAACTTTGATGTCATCAACATTTGAATCATGTCAGTACGTCACTTGACTCCCATTGAAGTGGCTCAAATTGTTGGAATCCTATAGGGTGGGGCAACCAAGACTGCTGCTGCCATTCACTTTAAATTTCATCGCAGTATTGACTGAAGAGCAATAACCCGATACAACCAAACTGGACAGATGTCAGAGAGACCACGTTCAGGTCGTCTTAGAGTAACAACACCTTGTGAAGACCGTTATGTGGCAACCTTAGTCCATAGGAACTGGATTAAAATGGCCAGATCGCTGGAAAATGACCTTTAAAGGGTATCAGGAAACAGACTTTCCATCCAAACCGTGAGGAACATGTTTCACACAGAAGGTCTAAGGTCCAGGATACAATTTCAACGGATCCAACTTCCCCCAAAAAAATCGACGGCAAAGATTAATATTGGGACATCATCATCAAAACTGAGGGCCACTCGTTGGCGTCACAAACTCTTAACTGACTTGTCAAGATTCTGCCTTGATTCTGATGATGGCATGACACGTGGGTGTAGAAACGGTAATGAACGGTTTGCCGACTGTAACATCGCTGAACACGACCAATATGAACATGGGAGTTTGATGGTCTGGAGAGGTATCAGTGTTTGCCACAGAAAAGAGCTGGTTGTCATCAGACGAGGTTCAATGACTGGTGTAAGGTCCATTTACGAGATCATCACGCCTGTTATCATCCTTCTGGCACAGTAAACAGATCCAACTGTTATGTAAATGGATGGTAATGCCCGTCCCTTTCGTTCTGAAATTGTGACTTAAATTCTGTGGACCAACAACATCAGACATATACACTGGCCTGCTACGTCTCTAGACCTTAATTCGATAGAACATACATGGGACATTCTTTGAGTGCGTGTCTATGGTCAGCATGTTCGCCCACAGACTCTGGATGAACTGCAACAGGTCTTGCAGACAGAATTGAGGATCAATCCACAACGGACATTAGACAGACAAATCTGCTTGATGCCAATGAGTTTGCGGGCGTGTGTTGAACATCGTAGGGGTCATACCAGGTACTTGATGCTCGATCATGGCCTGAAGTGGCCGGAAAACAATTTTTTACACATTCTGAACTGCTGGCGAGTGACGTTTTGCACCAGTGTTTCGTCGGGACGGTTTTCGAGGATCTTTATTATTGGTTGATGATTTTCCCAATCAGTTAACGTAATTTGTGTAATAAGACCCCAACTTTGTATTGTATAAAACATAGATCATTAGATGTGATAAAACACATGTGAGAAAGAAAAGCATCTTTGTTGCTTAACTGTTTGTGAGGAGTATATACCATGGACGTGCATATATTTTATACTTACATGGCATTGTGTAGATGTTTCGCGAATCATGCACGTTTAATTACGCGTGCACGGTGGAATTAGATATGCTGACCCATTTTTACGTCATGCTGGCTCTTTTCCTCATAACAACTACGGTAGGTTAGTCCTTACAGATCGTTTAATCGGGAAATCTTGACCTTTTTACGATAGAGAGTGTAGAAATCAAATTTATATCCCCTGGAACAATCCATTCCCAAAACGAAAAGTGTCTGAATTAGTTAGTATTTAAAGCTGCTACAGACTTGAAACGACAAAATGGGTATAAGTGTTTGAAAAGTCTAAACATTATGGCACAAAAATGTAAAATGAGAAAATACCAGATTAATGAGCAAAAGGAAATCGTCTCTTTTCTTCATGAATATCATTACTGCAGCTTTGCATTCTTGTGGCATTTTTTAAAGAAAACATCCTGTTGTTGTTTGTGATATCTGAGACTGGTCTTGATGTGGTATTTTGGGTAGTACAAATTGAGAATTGCTGCAGACAAAAATATAGATGTTTATATAAAGACAATTTGTAGACCACATATCACTACAAAAATTTACACAAAGGAGAAAATGTTGTATATTATGTTTTCCACGATCCTTTTAAATTAGGAACGTCATAACCTGTTTTTTTACGGTAAAGGGCTAAAATCTCTTCCCTGCTTCCTTAATCTAATTTCTTATTCCTATTTGTGTCAGGTCGCATGACTGAGAGACGATGATTCCAATACTAGTATGTCAAATAGGGAGAAGAGGCGACAAAAACTCCCTTCTAGTCAATTGACCAAACGCCGACTGTCAATCAAAAACATCGATTAGCCAATGGACGATCACAAAAATGTCATGCCCCAATTGTTCACCGTTGCACGTGGTTTTGTATCGATTTATCGACTGACAATCAAAACAATCGACATACCAATGGCAAATAATTTTTTGCTAACAATACACTAGGTTCAACGTTATGTTTTGATAAACCGTCGGTGTTGTTATAAAATCTCGTAACTACGGCTTAAATCAAGCCGTAGTTATGAGATTTTATAACAACAACTACGAAATACTATTTTGTTTGTCCAAATTTACGTCACGATTAACTGTTTAAAAATCGTTCCCTATTAGTGACCACATGCCAATTGTTTGCCTTAAATTCTATGTTGGGCGGAGCGATCTGTCGATTGGCGTTTGGTCAATTGAATACATGATTAGCCTTATGGGAATATATATTCACTTATACGAAAATATGTAGTAATGACTGTAGTAAGAAATGACATACTTATATGCACGAAACCCTTACATTTTTTCTTCTCTTTTAGGGGGGGGGGTATTTTTCGTACTATTAGCTCATTTGATGTAAATTATTGTAATAGGACATTGTTGGGAGTCCATCCATCCTACCGATCGTCCACAATTTGTTTTGGGAACTTCCCCTTCACAAGCTCATGAGGTCCCGAGTTGTTTCAGACAAAATTGTCTCCCAACAATGGTAGGATAATCGTTAATCTATGTGGACGAGTAGCTTGACGCTCGGCAAGGATGTTGTGGTAGTACTGGTATGAGAAAGGACGGGAATTCATGGTTACGTTCTCCAGCCGCCGCGATATGACCAACTCATGCGGTATACCCTTACAATTAGCTGATAAATAAGTTATTGACGTCTACGTATCCAAATCGAAGATCATCTGAAATGGTTGTGTTATATGATTTCCGCCTTGAGCCAATTTGCCTCAAGTCAAGGGCAAATAGTCCCGTTGCCTTATTTGCTCAAATAGCACTCTCTCAGTATGACGCCCAAAGTAGCTGGTGCATTACGGAGGCCAAATGGCATAGACCGGAATCGATGAAGGCCAATATTCAGTCAAAATTTATTTTCTGGATCTAGAATATACTTTCTACTTTCCTATATCATATGTCTACGAAACCCCGTTTTCATTTAGGAGTTATCCAACATGCGCAAAATTATCTGTAAATCTATTTTTTACATGATATATCGTTTGTTTTCCTAAAAACATCGTAAATATGGCTTATTTCCAGCTGTAGTTACGAAGATGTGAAAGGGTCCATGCTATATTGGCAGGTAAAAAAATAGGTTACAAATATATTAAATAATTATCATATGGAATGTTCAACCTGCACAGTTTGATCATTTCTGTCCAAGAAAATTTCGAATGGATTTCATTTAGTCCATCTAAACCAAGTTTGTATACTATGAGGTTACACACACTTTATATCAATAGTAACATTTATGGGGAACTGGACTATAATAGATAGTGAAAAACTTGGAACAGCGGTAAAATTCAAACTAAAAAAAGTAGACTGCCCATGTTGTTTTAACCCCTGGATAACCTAAAACGGGCCCCTTTAAGGAAAAGCAGTAATTTGTGGTATATTGTCATCGTGGTATATTGAAAGTGAAGGGACAGTTCTTGAAGCCATTATTTCCACGACACAACCGGGAATAAGAAATAGGATTAAGAAAGTAGGGAAAGATTGTTAGGGCAGTATTTGACATCACAAACCACATTAGTAGTGTGTTAGGGACGTGTTTCCCGTCAATTAAACAATGAACTTGTCCCTCGGGGATATGTCCATTATTTCCTAACTCTATTGTTAATCCATTCCTCCAAACAAGACCTGTTTTTCACATCCCTTATTTTAAAGGTTTTTGAAAACATTGAGGCAAAAGGAGAAATATTCATAACCAACATTTTATATTCCTTTTGCCTGAATATTGTCGCGTTATTTTGTTCGTATATGAAATCTTTAACAAATGTATCCCATCAATGAATTGATCGTTAACCTATGTGGGTGCGGTTTGGTAGAGATGATTTGGTACACGTAGCAGTAACAATTGAGAGAAACGACAGGAATCCGTAGTATGTGATTCAGTCTCAGCGATAAATGTACGACCATTGCACTTAAAAGACGCGTTAAGGTTTATGAACTGAGAATGAAAACACCACTTTCTAGCCATACGAAATGCATCAAATTACACACACTTGTAAATACACTTCACACAAGTTGATTCACCAGGCCGGATTTCAAGATTATGCTTCAAGAAGAAATAATTTACAAATATTATTTTACTCTATTTTCATATGCAAGGGAGGTAATTTTGAACATTTTTGTCAAATACTTCCATAAGTATGCATTAATTCAAAATTTTAAACCATACAAAATGCTTATATTTGTATTTGGAATGGAAATGTAACAAAGATTAGGAATTACTGGCACTTTTCAAATTTCGCATCTGGCTCTGCATTTCATTCTCATTTCGTAAACCTTAAAGACCAATCAATCAACCTTATCTTTATCAACAACCATGTTGTCGTCGACTGCAACTTTTGAATTGGATCACCCTTTTTCTGGGGTTGCAGAGAGACATAATTTTCGAAAACAACGCGGGAGTAACACATCTAACATGCTGTGAAAGACATATTGATCAAAGCACAAATTATTTACTTATTCTTATTGGGACTTTACTTTGTCTATTATCGTGTCATTCGGATAAAGGGTAAATGTGGAAGTGTTGCTGTAACTTCGAGGGATAGTTTGGTTATACACGGCGGAGAATGACATAACGACGGACAATAGTGTTAAAACGTTATTATATGACCGATTTGAAAATGGTTTGAAGCATTGAAGGAAGGAAAACGTCTGGAATAAGGTGAGTTTGATTTATTGGGGAGAAACACCTTTTCCATATTGCTACTACTGGAGCACGTAACCGTGGGTTCCTGGTATTTCTCTCACCAGTACCACCACGATATCCGAGCCAAACATGCAGCTGCTCTCTCACATAGATGATTTACTCTCATTGGTAAGACCCAAAATGACCCTTTGTCAAATTTAAGAATTGATACTAGTTTAGCCGGGGTTCGAACTCGCGATCCCTGGTTTTGTAGATTCCCACATTACTGACTGAGCTATCAGGGCTTGCCAAAATAAGCTGAATGTAATGATTTTTTTTTCTTAAATCAGTTGCTATCAGTTATCAGTTTACAAAAAAAACTTATTTTCAAAAGAAACACCCTGCAAATTCACGACATTTGCCCACGTTCTCTGCTTCAAACCGAATTCAGATTGCTCATGTATTAGTAATAAAGTAAAACGATATTCTGATATTGTCGTGTCACGTAATTACCCGTCCCGGTTAAGCCATTCCCAAACAGTAAAATTTTGATTGTTCGAAATTCAAAGATCATACAGACGGCAATTTCAGAGTTTGAAAATTTAGAATATTTGTGCTTTTTGGGTAGAAAACATTGTTGGAAATAATGAAATTGCTTGTAACAAGCAATTTCTTCATTTTCTACAATGTTTTCCAAGACCTTTATCATAAGGGGAGTCAAAAGGCGTTAGTATGTTGGAATGGGTTAATATAACTTTATATAAGCTTATTTTGATACCCGACAATGCCATGTCTAACACATTGAACGCGCGAAAGTGTTGAAACGCAGATAACGTGTGTATGTGTCAAGACTTTCCTATTTAAGCGCTGGTTATGAATCGGAATCTTTTTTAGGGCAGGTTGTGCATAAGAATGACAAAACAATCGTTTTTTATGAAATAATAATAAGTTTAAAGGTCTTTATTTGCTAAATAAAACCCGAACTGCATGTGTAGGTAAAAAACGAGGCGCACAGCACAGGTATTTGCCTTACAAGTAGTTCAGAGCACAGGGGTTTTTATTGGCAAATAAAGACCTAAACTTCTTATTATCCCCATTATAACACTCTAAATAACAAAACGCACATTCTAAATGTGTTATTTTGTAGAAGTTCCGTCATAATCTAATTTTCGGCGTAGGAAACGCATTGGCGGTTAATTGACGTCATTGATGACGTCATTTGACGTTACCTTGACGCCACGTGACGTTTTGGCGCATACACAAAGAATAATTACATAGAGTATTTTTTGGTCAAATAAACCCGATGTAGTTCTTCTTTCGTTATATATGAATTTTACAGAAACGTGTTATAATTGTCAATAAATCGAGACCTTGTAGCCCCAGCTTGGTTAAAAAATCCAGATATCCTCGTGAATATACGTATGTTATCCCTAATAAACAACGAAGTTGCACGAAGTGTTTTGTATCCAATGAGGGATGGGAAACCTTAAGACATGACGTGGAACCGATGTGACCGGGAGGTTGGATGTCGCCAGACCCTACGCAGATGCACGTGAGATCCACTCTTATATTCCATAGTGTAATGCTAGGTTCCTATTGCCGATCAAATCAACTCAATCAATCCTTTTTAAGCGATCAGGTACAGATTTATATCGTTTGACATAGGCAAAGGAGAATGGTCGGAGTAATCGAACATGATTTTAAACACCCGGGCTTCTTTCTCGAAATTGTTTGACCCTTTGCAGTAGTCGTGTTGGATAGAGTAGAAAATTGACAGGAAAGCGATCGTGTATTGATCAGGTAGAAGATCGACCTGAGTGAATATCGATCGTCTCTGGATATCGAGTGTGATTGGGTTGAAATCTTATACTCGGACTCCATACAACCTGCATTCGATCACCTGGAATTGTAATCAGGTCGCTCCCGAAAACATCCCGATCAACTCGACATCTTCCTTATCTCTTCACCTTATTTAATTGACTGTAGATCGACTAGAGATCGAGAGAATCATATGGTCGGGACTGATCGTTCAATTTAAGCGATCGAACTAAAGAATTTATTTGATCGGCAGTGGGAATCTAGTAATACAATCAAAATGATCACCGACATTCACTCCAAATTTTGTCTTGATTCGTTAAGATTTGTAGTTGTAAAAGTAAAAAAAAATGTAAAAAAGAGCTTTTTTATATTAATGGGTAGAAAACATAGAACTCACGGGTACAATAAAAAGTATTTGATGGAATTTGAGAAGGTGTACCGCACCTAAAGATCGTTCGTATAAAATGTAGTTGAATTGTGACCAGATGTTTTTAGCTCATCAAAAGCACGAAGTGCTCAACGTGAGCTATTGTTGCTTTTTGTCCGTCGTCCGTCAGTCCACAATTTCTTAAAACATTTTTTTTTCCGGAACCGTTTGTCCAATTTTAACCAGACTAGGCAGGAATGTTCCTTTGGGGACCTTTGTTAAAACCTGATTGACGAATTTTTGATGCGTCAAAAAATGAGGGCGTAGCAGGGCGGGGCTTATCGGACTTAGAAATCATAAGATTTATAAATCATAAGAAAATCTTTTAAATCAACCATTGGGCAAATTTGAAGCAAATCTGGCAGAAATGTTCCTTGAGTAACCTTTATCAACATTTGTTCGTGATTTTTAGATTCGTCAAAAATGTGGGCGGGCAGGGAAGGTTTATTACACTTAGACAAATCGTCAGATAATTCTTCAGAGTATTCTTCAACTTAACCGCTAAGCCAATTTGAACCAAACGTGGCAGAAATGTTCCTTGGATCCTGAAACTTAACACAGTTTTTGTCCTTGACCTAAGAAAGTGCCCCGTAGTTTTTGTGGTGTCACATAGGTCTTTGTTTAAAATCCATTTCTGTGCTCCAACTGAAGAATATTTTGACCAACAGTTTTTTTTCCAATGATCAGGACTACTGGAGAGGTATGAGAATATAAAAATTAATTTCAGATTGTAAACAAAAAAGTCAAGTGAGCGATATAGGACCATTGTGGTCCTCTTGTCGAGAAAATTAATTCTGAAAATAAGCTTACGGACGGAAGGACAGACGGACCTACATATGACGGACACTGCGACATGAGAATAGTCCCCGCTCCATAGGTTTGCGGCCAGAAGACCTAACGATAACAAGCAAATTAGTACTAGTGTACCTTAAACAAAAAAATCTACATTTAATTTATTCATCAAAGACCACATAGACATCTATAAAGATCAAACCTAGGTAAGTGGTGATCAGTTTTAATTTTGCTTGATCATATGAACCCCTTCCCAAACAAAAACTTTCGGGGTTTTCCGATTTGAAAGCTGATGAAGACGACAAAATTATTGTTGTTAAGTATAGTATTTGTGTAAAATTAAGAACAAAAATATTGACGCAAAGGGAGAAAATGCTGTCATCAGCTTTTTCTTCTTTTGCCTCAATGTTTCCCAAACATATTTTGTAGTGGACACCAAAATGAAAGTTAGATATTTTTGGAAAGGGTTAAATAGTGATATTTGCTTCAAAGAAATGGCATTTCAAGTCATTAGGCTTTCTCACATCAAAGACTATCTTAACAAATTAAATAAAATATTCTATGAATTAGATGACCCGGAAAAACGTGTACCAAGATGTTTTTCCTCCTACGTGCTCCATACTAAGATGAAAATACTCGCTTTTAAGTATGTGTGTGTATAAGATAGTATGACGCTATCCGTTTCTTAAAACAGTCTAAATGGAAAGGAGTTGAAAGGGTACTTCCTGTGTACCTATTTACATACCTTGGTTAAGAGGAGTAACGTTGGGTAACTTTTTGTTCGGGCAATCCACGTGGCACTGACGGGCTAAATTAGCGATAAATTACCGGTAGACCGATAATCATTTTTGACCCTTCTGCTCGAAATCTCATTAGCCAATCAAATGACTAGTTACATCCTCAACGACCGTATAGTACGAGATCTGTGATTGGCTATCGAAAAAAATAGGGGTCTACCGATAAAAATAGCGGTCTACAGGTAATTTTATCGCTAGACCGTTAATTGAAATAGCTGTCTACCCTTATTTTATGGGTAGACCGCTAATTTTATCGGTAGACCGCTAAAAATATAAGGGTAGGCCGCTATTTTTAGCGGTCTACCCTTATTTTAATAATAGGTCTAGTGCTATATTGACTTTAGACCCTAATCGCGCGCCATACTAAAAACCTAGGACACTTCGATCCCAAAGCCCGCGTCTTACCATTAGACCACGGCGCCCCACAATAAGTCTGCGATAGCTTTTACGTTCCCGATCCCTAATAGCTGTAATTGGTAGAAGCTTTTCTAGCAGACACGTGTCTATATCCTACAGATATTGATGGATCATTGACTACTCGTCAGTCCAGTCTATTTTTATGATATCCAGTCTAATATTCCAAAATGGACTGACAGATTTGGCGCAACTTTGGCTTAATCACTGCTCATAACTCCGAATCCTGTCGCCAAAAAGTAGCAAGCAGAAAGTTGCGAGAAAAACTACATTTACTACAAAAAAAGTTTACTTTTCGACTCAATTTTATCGAATTAAAGAATTAATTCAAATCAGATTATTCATTTTACTTGAAGCAAACATGTCAAGCAAATGTGACGCGTGACAGGATGAACCACGTGTATGCATTATAAGGGCGCTGACATCTTGAAAGTAGTTTACCCAGAAAGCCCAAATAGATGATAATCGACGTTGGCGACATCTATTGGTATAATGATATTGATTGGTGAATAAAATGTTTTATCGTTTTACTTTTTAAATATTGCGAATCCAAAGGCAGATAAATGGATTTAAGGGGGAATGCTCCAGTTTTTCGGAACACTCGGTCATTACTGTAGTAAATTAAATGTTTCGTACCAATGTGTTTCGCTACCATAATTTCAATAATATAACACATCATTACAACTTACCATTTTCGACGGTAAAAGTGTATTTATTATGCGAAACTGATTTCCTCAAGATGGAAATCGATTATTTAGAGCAAGACAGTCGTAAGTGTGTATGCAGTTACCACTGTTTTGCGTCATTTTATTCATGTGTAGCTGATAAATATTGCTGTGATTCACTATATAAGTGCGCTGACCTATACATTTTCTTTTTGAATTATTACCAGGACATGTTGCTTAATACAATGAGGGAGTTTTATCAAATTATATTATGTAGAACTTGAAATATTGTAGAACTTGAAATATTTCCAAAAATATGCAAATTTTGACACAATTTACTCCAGCTTCGTTGATCTAACCGAACACGTGAGCATGCTGTTATATACATTTACGCGTTTATAATAGCACATATTTTGGGCTTTCTGTTCTTCTTAAATGTAAGACGTTACTGTAAATCCGTTTTCGTGATTAAACGATGTATATACAGCATTTTATAAGCATTTTAGTGACCTTGGACAGGTGAAAGAAATTGTGCGTTTTTTCGATGTAGGGGTATGTGATACGAATGCCTATAAAATTCAAACAAGATCGCTGACCATCCATTTTTATTTTATTTTTCAATTGGTAATAACATGTAATTTCAACATACAAAATATAATTAAATTCTATTATCGGGAAAAAATTTAGGAAACTGGAGCATTCCTCCTTAAAGTTTCCAGTGATGTATATGGTAAACTATCTATTTCGCCAACATTCATAAAAACTGTGGTTATGTATAGCGGACGAGAATTGACCTGGCAGAGCACTCCATTCGATTAGCATTTGCTGCTCTGCCAGGTCATTTATCGTGAGGTATACGAAATATTAAAACAGTTATCAAAACATACTACTTGGATTTTATAAATCAACACTTAATCTTTATGTATTTTCCAGAACCAAGAAAGACGGACAGAAATCTATAAAGCTTGTCCAAGAAAGGGATAAACAGATTTGTAAATGTGAAACCCATTGGAAAAATCTTCAATTATTTTCATACTTAACATTTCCCCTTAACTCTTTTCCAGACAACAAGTTTTCAGAGAACACAACAAAAGAGATGTAAATAATTATTTCATTGAATAACATTCAGGCACATGATATACTAAGATGAAGGAATCAATTGCATGTGTGTTGTCCTCTTTTCTTTAACTGTTTCCAAACACTGTTGTCAGAATAATGTCTAGTTAGGGAAAGTGTTTTAAAAGCTCTATTCTGATAAAAGAGGCTTCTCCGCAGGTTTGATAAATAATTAATAAAGATTTGCCGCCGGAGGTTCATGCAGATAAAATACGTATATTGTTTTAGAAAATCAAATCGTCGCTTTTCTTCAAAAACCTCGTAACTACATCTTGTTTAAAGCTGTAGTTACGAAGTTTTCATAGTAAACTGTGTAAATGCGGCGTGTCCCGTAATTTATATAAATCTGTTTCTAATTTGTCATTATTTCTTGGGGTCTCATTCCTATGCAAAGTTCATTATTAAACTAGAAAATGAAAAACTGCGATTGCTCTAATTGTATACTATTGTCACGTTTTCGATTTAAATTTCACTTTTCCCTCACCACAACCAATTCTGGCGTCCAATGAGATAATTGCCTTGGAAATCATTGTGGACAAATGACAATGAAGATTGCTTGTGACTAGAAATTTCATCATTTTCCACAATGTTTACTGTTCAGAAAGACAAAATTATGTAATGAACTCTTTTACGTGAAATTGTCAAATTTTATTGACATAAAATTGTCGTCTGCAACATCTTTGAATTTGGATCGGTCTAGAATGTTTACGTCCGGTAATGGACGAAGGGCAGCACAATCACTGTTGTCCATATTTTGTTCATCCATAAAAATCTAAAAAAAAAAAGAAAAAAAAAAGAAGAAAAAAACCAACTCAGAATCGGAACCAACCGAGACACTCGAGGCTGTCTGCAACATACTTTGAGTGTAAAAAAGAGGCTACCATATTGAACGTGCAAGAAATCATGCCTAAATGACGTCATCAAAATAAAGCAATCTTATTGGCAAAACATTGTTTGCTGATTTGCCGAATAAATTAACTTGAATTTGAAAAATGAAACCGTTTCCATTCAGGTGAAATATTTTGTGAAAAATCGGCAACCCAAATACGATTATCTGCTTGCTTGGCCCGAAATACTGGTTATCATGGCAACTGGATTGAAAAGGGGGTATTGTGGGGAAATGTAGAAATAGCTGTTATTTCTGGAGATGTTATGACAAAATCAACGAAATAGTAGAAGATGTTTTACGGAAATTTATGGTGGGAAAAGTTGTACTTGGTCTCATCCCATGAATTTGCCCGAATCTTACGCAATAAAGAAGCTATTTCCAAGATGGCGTTTAAGATGGCCGCAAAATACACAGAATTTGCTATAACTCTTTTACCGACAGCAGAGTAAAATTGGTGTCTAACCCTATATTTTTGGGGTCTACGAATGTAAGTAATGTAATTCTTAAGGGTAAAAAAGAAGTATTCAGCGAGAATAAGAGGTCTATGATGACGTGTGGCTGCTAAATTATTTGATTTTCACACACTTTTCTTGATGTGTTTCTTTTAACTAGAAGAAGGGAGTAGTTACTTTACGAAAATGGTAGTATATTACACATATTACAACATAATGGGATCAAGTCTAATTTCTTTGACTGAAAATGGCTAAAAATGACACGATTTTTTGTTCAGATGCCGGGTCCCTTAATTCCAGGTGCACGACATATATGACGCTCCATAAAAGCGGTACCCATGGAGATATGGACAAATAGTTTGCAAATGGACATTTCAGCTTTATTATGTGGTATATCATGCCAAAAAGTATCAAAATCGGTGAGAAGTGTTTGTGGACGGTTCTGCATGATTTTCTCTGAAATTCTATTTCTTTGTTTCTTTTCCCACCATATCCAAAGTGGTGTTTGGTTATAAATTCTAGATTCTCTATTGACACATCTTCTTACTTTGTTGTATGTAAGTACACCAAGAGTATTGACAATAGTTGCGTGCTGCCTGACTGACAAAGAAATAATCCATGGACTGATATCAAGACAAAAATAATAGACATTAGGGACATTCGAACTGTCCGCTGCCAGATTTAGTCAGGACTGTTTTATCACTCGCCCTTCCACAAAACAATAGCTTGTTTTTTGATAACCATTGAAAAAATACACCTTTCTCATTGAAAAAAATAAATCTTGATATTTCCGTCTTACAATCATTGCATCATGTGTCACATCAGCAAAAATGTTTGTATTTTGACCCATTTTTCCTGTTTAAAATGTTACAAATTTGGGCAAGTCTGAAGGTTCGTCTTGTTGGGAAGGGTCAAATTGCTTTAAAGTAGATAGTTTAATGTAATTTTCCGGGAGAATATAGCCATTTTGCCATAGGACATTCCAAATTTAGTGAGTTTATGGGGAAAAGATTTTCTGGTGATGTTTTATTTAGACACAAGAAGACACATAATGACTTTCAATGGGATGGAATTCTTCAATATTGAAGTCACCCGAGGCAACGAAACGTAAGGTACACGTCGATAATTTTCTTCTAAAATGTCGTAACTTTTCTTCTAAACTAAAACTTCAAAAAGCTAAGTTACGATGCTTTCGAAGAAAATGGACAATTTAATCGCTGTTACCTTTATGTAGATACAGTCGAAGAATTGGTTCTGCACACACACAGAAAAAACGTTTTGTGATGTAATTAAGAAACTTTTGCTCGAAGGAATTTCTCTCCCTATGCACGTGTCTTGAAACCGTGCATAATAAGATTTCGTCAGTTGTAGATATCAAACCCGGTACACGTAAATACAGCTTGAAAAAGCTGTAGTTACGAGTTTTTGTATATCTTACCGACAATTTGCCACAGAATTGTCGACGACACCTCAACCCTTTCCCAATTACGTTTTGGCTTTGACAAAATTTGAAAATATTGTGCCTCAAAAGAAGGAAATTATGGTAGGCAGCATTTTCTTATTTGATCTCAAAATTATCTGCACGTTATCGAACACAAATCATATCTGATTGAACATTAATCCAAATTTGAATAGTCTATATCTTTAAGAGTATGGGCAAGGGATATTTTATATGGATATATCATAATGGCGGACCGCTACGGGAACTAAACCCTCGCCTACGTTAAAGCCCATTTTAAAGATTTATTACTGTTTGTTATGTGCTTCTATCCCATTAGTATAGAGAAAGGCTTGGTTTAATGCTAAATAACGAGGCCTAGCCGCAGGGTATTGCTATTTGCTTCCTTAAACAGATTTTAATAATTTAATGTCTACCTTTTTCATCACTGTGAAGATTGTGCATAATGGGATGGGTAGCGACTACGGACAAAATAATCTGGATTATGGTAAGATATTTTGCAATAACTTGCAATAACTTTCTTATTTCTGCGTATGGCCAAAGATCAGTGAGTCTTAATTGACGGGGAAGAGGAATTTCGATTAATAGAAATATGTGACTGGAACCCACATCCCTGTAAATAATCGGCATGGTACTGTCTGGAGACAGTACTGTACTGTCACGACCACTGCGGACAGCACGCAACATGTGTCATTATTCGTTTTTATTCAGTGGGAAGAAAGCTTCTCTCATTATTCACATGTATTGGAATGTACAGTGACCTTTCGTCACGGCTCTTGATTCGGTGTCGAATAATAAGCGTAACGATTTAGCAATGTGCATGCTTGCCTAACAGATATGCGAGCGCAAGTTTATATTATGCTTGCAAGCTTAAATGGACTTTTGTCCTATTCGGTACGTCATAAAATATTTTTCTCCGCGAATCCATTTTAACGTTCATTCAATTATTTATTGGCATATCGACATTATACAAAGTCTGTGGCCATTTACAAAAAATAAGAATAAAAAACACACACACACACACACACACACACACACACACACACACACACACACACACACACACAGAAATATGGCAAAGCCTTTCATAACCATAACAGATGAAAAAAATAAACTATCCCAATTTGAGAGATGCTGCAGACAGCAAGAACGGATACTGACAAAAAGGCATTGTGCGTACATAAGACCAATTTCAGAATTGAAGCAAACGGAGAAAATATTGCTTGTCAACATTTTCTTTTTTTGTCCCGAATGCTCGTTTTCCTTTCTTGAGGCTATGGTTTACTAGGAAATGTTTAAAATCCAAATCCTTTGTTGTGTGTAGGCCTGCGTATTTAAATCGTCTCGGGGCGACGATTAAATTGAGTACCATCAAAAAGGGTTTGGAGAACAATGATGGTTATTTCACGAAAGTCATTATCCGTACTTATATGTTGGCCCGATTCCTCGCTGCAAATCCCTTTATAATGGGTGTCATTTTTTCAATATCTCGGGTTGCTATGACAACTCAAGAGTATGACCGCCAATTCAAATATAGACTGAAAGCTACAACAATATGTTCATTTAACTGTTTCCCGAATAAAACATTGTTTTTTATGACCTTGATAGAAATGGCTTGAGGAAACATTAGGACAATAGAATAAAATGCTGATGCCAGCATTTTCTTCTTTTGCCTCAATATTTTCTGTACTAAGTTGCACATAAATGCATTCTACATCATTATCCAATTTGTCGGCTGTGGGGTAGCGGCTATCAAATAAAAACTATCGAAATTCTTGATGTTCGGGAAAGAATTAAGGAAATAGTGAGAAATATCAGAAACGGCTGGACAATCAGATATTGAAAGTGTGGCCAGACAGCATTGGCGTATTATTTAAAAAAACACTTAATAAGTCATTTTTTACGAATTGGAGGGGGCGTGTCCGGAGCCCTCTTACCCGTGGATCTGCACCTGGATTTGAAAATAAAATGTTTGAATCTGAGACGGCGGGACAACACCGGGTATTTGCTGAATTTAAATGGTCTTTTGATTTTAAAAGCACGCGATAAAGAAAGTAATTGAGAACCAACCAAAATTTTGGTTTGGTTTGTCGTGACAATTCTGGATCTGAAACACCTCTATGATAATGATGCTCGATTGTGTCTAGCCTTGAAAAAGATGTTCGATATTATCTTAATGGTGGAAACAAAATACAAAAGTCATTTTACGGCAACACGGGAAAGCTATATTCCATCACCTGAGATGTATTTGTGACCCGTCGCGCTAAAAGGGACCTTATCGGATGTGTGAAAAATATCGACCCTAGTCAGTCTGCGCAGTCCGCGCAGCCAGACTAGGGCCGACACTTTTCACTTTTTATGTACTTTTTTAAATCTGGAATGTTTTTCCTATCTTACTATACGTTCATTTTTCGAATACAGTATCTGGTTTACCTGTGCTGAGTCTGAAAAGTTTGTCAAAGTTTGGATTTTTGGTATTCGGATAAGGTCCCTTTTAGCGTGACGGGTCACATTTTAACCCTCTTCGTAACAAAACCAGCGTTTGACGTCCATGATGATAATTGTAATGGCAATTGGAAAATATTTGAAGCAAAAGAAGAAAATGCTGGTTAAGGTTAACCAGCATTTTTTTCTTTTGTCTCAATATTTTCTTTGCAATATAGAGTAAGTTCACCGATTATCGACACCTTAAGCTTTCATGTAATTTGTTATGGTTTAGAGGTATCGTACATTTGATCCCTCGCCAGAAATATGTTAAAACACTTTTCATTGGTTATTTTCTCGTATTGTATATGTATTGTGCATATTTAAACCAATCAAATATCTGTTTACAATAAAGACGGTGAAACCGTAAAATTTACAACATTGTCCGTTTATCGACACCCCCCTTTCCCAATTATCGACCCCCAATTTGTTTTTTAAAAAAATGCAAACTAATCGCCTTTTCATTCATTAATCCACAACGAAAAGCATTTCAATGTTTGTTTCATGCAAGTCTTTCCCATATAAGAGTTTGTATCGACGTCCCAGGTTAAATTGGATGTGCAAAACATTAAGAGAAATGGTGAAATTGTTTTATAATCAAGAATTTCTCCCTTTCCCTTGATATTTTCGTGTCATTATATCCGATTCTACGTGTGACAATGTTATTTTCTTGTCTTATTCTCCTTCGAAATTCGGGTACTCTAGAATTGTGCTGTTTTGGAAAAGGTTAAGAAATGAATATGAAAACTATTGATAAATCCATCAGTAAGCATTTGTGGAAAGCGGAAATATTTCAACATGTAACAAACGTAAACTTATTGAGTGGCGACCTAAAATGTCGTAAATAAAACTCGCATGAGCCATAGTCACGATGTTTAACCCTTTTCCACACAACAAAATTTTGGGCTGTTCCAAATTTAAAGATCATGCAGACGATAATTTCAAGTGAGTGAATTTTGGCTTTTTGGGTCTTTGGGGTACAAAACATTTTGGGAAATGAAGAAATTGCTTGTCACAAGCAATTTCTTCATTTTCAACAATGTTTCCCCAGGCCGTTTTCTTGAGAGGCGTCAAAAGGCTTCATTGTGTGGGAAAGGGTTTTAAGTTGCCAAACCAACACTAATTTATAAACAGAAATATCGACAAATGCCGTAATTCAAAATTATTGAATTGCCAAATCGATTCTTTGATTGACAGTTGCGATTGATCAGTTTCATTTGAACATGGTCAAAAAAGTTTATCGTTGGCTTACTCAAATTCGTGGCCAATTCAAATTTTCAATCCATTCCCGTGTGATTTGTATTATTATTATTTACGATAGTCTAGCCCTAATGTGATTGACGAGACGTAGAAAATTTTGTTGTGGCATCGTTAACATTCGTACCTTGAAAGCTACTGCAGACTACAAAATGAATGTATAAAGATAGAATTGGTGTACAATGTAGCACTGAAAAGATTGAGGCAAAATGGAAAAAATGATGATTATCAACATTTTCGTAATTTGTCTCGATGTTTTCCCAAGCCTTTGCTAATAGACATGTGAATACCAGAATTATTTGGGAAAGGATAAATAGGTTGGATAAGAAGATATTGCTTGTCTTTTCATAACATTCTTTTCCATCAAAAGAAGTATAAACGTCAAAAACCAGTAACTACATAAGTTTAAATGTCATAGTTCAGTCATTGTATGAATTTATAAACAGAGAGGACAAACAAATTCCATCTTTCGACGCTCTTCTTCTTCCAGAAGCTCATATTCGGGACGATTGGCACAACTGTAATGCCATCGCGTCGCGCATTCTAAGCACCTTCCCCAAAGTGAGGGATGTTTGTCACCCTTGTTACACGCCGGACACATTTCAAACTCTTCCTCGAAATCGCTACTATCGGTCGTCAGAAGGTCCAGGCTGACGTTGTTGTCATCAGAGTCTGATTCAGACTCCATGGTTACCCTTTTCCTTTGTTTTTTGCTTCCATGGCGCCTTTCATCTTTTTTCATCAGCTCTTTTTCCTTCCTTTTTCTCTCTCTTTCCTCCTTCTTAAAGATTTTTTCTTCTTCTTTCTTTGCTTTCTTCAGTATACGTTCTTCTTTGCGTTTAAGCTTCGCTTCTTCCTCGGCTTTTCTCTTCTCTTCCTTCTCTCTTAACATCTGTATTGCCTCCGTTCCAGAAATTGCTTTAGGCAGTTTATCCCTTAATTGGGTCCTTTTCCTTTTCTGAACAGGTTCAGGAACATTTAATTTCAAAAAGGCAGGGGCCACGTTATTTTGACTTGAGTCAAATGATGTAGAAGGTAGACAAACGGCTTGTTCTGCCGTTTGGCTGCTTTCTATATCGTTTGACAACTCGACGGATTTCATATCGGGAGCGTTTTCTTGAACAGTATTTTGATCTGGAAGAGAAGTAGGATGTTCCTGGATTATTCGAGAAGGTTGGAGTTTTGTCTTGTCAATGCCATCAACGGAAAATGGAAATAACCCGGACTTGCGAAACCCATGCGCAGCGTTTTCAAATGTTGCTACTCGATCCCAAGTTGTCTTAAAGAGTGCTGGAAAGTCCTTTTTCCCCATCGCTATCCCAATATTTTGGACTTGCCAATCTTTAACAGTTTGCTGCCACACTTTCTTCATGGGGCTGAAAAATCCAATATCACATGCTTGTAAAACATGCGTTGCGTTAGGTAACAAGCAATACAGAACTATCTTATGGTCACGACAAAATTCAGCCGCTCGTAAGCTCAAATGAGTGGAATGACCGTCAACAAAAAGAAGTACTGGTAATTCGATTTTTTGCTGATTGACGAATTCAGAAAGCATTTCAAGAAATGACAGAAAAGTATCGGAATCCATCCATCCAGACTTTGTTGTGGCATACCTAGCTTCTGGAAATCCAGCTAAACCAACATCGCGAAGACGTTCTCCAGGAAAGAGTATAAGGGGTGGCAAATACTCCCCAAATGCGTTAAATGCTGCCATCACTGTTATTTGTAATTTTGTGTTAGTTACAACCTGGTATACATTTTGTGATCCTTTTGGAGCCATAACTTTACTTGACTTAGCACACAAGGGGAAACCGGACTCATCGGCATTAAATATACGGCGCGGGTTTTTCAGTAAAAGATCGAAATCATCAACCTCTTTAATTAAATATCTCCAAACTCCGTCGAACCAACCAGATACCATTTCCATATTGATTCTGGCTCTTTCCTGGCCAAGACCCATGGGAGTACGCATAGACATATTTGGATTTCGTTTACAGAACAAAGTGAACCAGTGGTACCCAGGCAAGTTATCTTTAAACGGAGTTTGTCTTCCATCAATATCCAAAATTCTCTTAACCTCCTTCAAAAATTCCCGCTTTGTAACCGGGTAGCCTATTTCGAACATAAGCTTGCTGTAGTTAACTAATGTACCCTCTTCTTCCTTTGTTAAAATGGGCTTTTTGCCCGGGGGTGTTGCCGCTTCTGGCACCCTGCCCGCCAATTTGTCCAGCAAAGTTGTCCGTGGCACAGCAAAGGCCTTTGCCGCAGCCTTTTTGCTCAATGCCCCGGTCTTTACAGCATTGATTGCTCGTGCCATTTGTTCTGGGGCATATTTTAGCCTTTTCTTGACAGATAGTTGGCTTGACATATTTTTAGCGATCTGTGAAATAATATAAAACAATGTGTGTTTGTGAAACACCAATGTCCCGAAATGGCCGATGTTACTTTAAGTTTTCACGGTAAGTTTCGGACTGACAGACAAACGGACGGACAGACGGACAACGGTAAAACAATAGGCATATATACCCAATCTTTCGATATAGGGGCATAAAAATGTTACATTCATGCCTAATATCTTTTCTAAATTTGTTGATTTCTTAATTATTCGTGATTTGACAATGAAATGCCGATTTCTAAATAACTCGCTCCTCAGATTTTCCTTTTACCAGAAAGAATTATAAGCAAATTTTGCCGGTGTCGATATTTGGGAAACGATTGCTAATATTTCCTAATTATCGACACTCGCTTTTTTCACGACTGTTGCTATGAAATGCACCTTTAACAGCTTTAAAAGTCAAGAATAACTTGTTTTAAGCTAAAATTTCAGTTTAAACACCAGGGATATACGAGAGAAGTTAATAAAAAATTCGACAAAACAATTCAACCTACCTTATCTCGGACGTTAAGGCTGCACCAAGTTTGTTTTGATATCGAATTTTTCAAAAAGAACGCGGCCTTGGAACTTCAAAATTACGTCACGTAATGACGTTATCGCGAGTATTGATTTTTTTTATACCGTGAGTGTAGCTGGTATCGGATTAATGATAAAATCGCGGGGGTGTCGATAAATAGAAGGTGTCGGTATTAGGTGAACTTACTCTATATATATAATTATTATCTTCATCAGCAATAATTTTATAGTCTGTTACACATATCAAATGAGAATGATCCATATACCTGTCGTTTGGGAAAAGTGTTATCGAGAACATTAATGGATTTTGATTATCAAAATTGCTGGAGCTTGTGGAACTAGTGTTGTATGAAATGATAACGACATGCGTGTTTTGTTTATTAATGTTTCCAAAAAATATTTCAGTAATTCTATCAAGCCGGGCGAAGGCACAAATGGCATTTTAAACCAACATGGTTCCCGATCAGCCTGTGTATACACGCAGATTGATCAAGATCCATATTGTTCTCTTACAGCCTCTTTAGCAACCGTAAGACAGTAGTATGAATATTGTTTGGTTGATATGTCTCAAATGCTTTGCCATTGCGGGGAATCACGTGTCATTTTTTATTAAAAAAAATATTTTAATACCTGAACAAGTTGGACAAAAAAGGCTTCAAGCAGAGAAAGCTGAATAGCGCCAGGGATTTGTCTGATAATATAAAGCTTTTAAAGAATAGCCGATTAAAAAGTAATAGGCGAAGAGGGTAAATTTTGTATGTTCGACAATTACTTTTTATCGGATGTTATTTAAAAGATTCGCCAAATGAAAACAAAAAACAAACTCCAAGGCGATTTTTCTGCATTTTCTGCTTCAAACCTGTCATGTGACTCCACGCCATGTTACAAGCCTCATTTTAAAGATTCCTGTTCATTTTTTTTTTTTTTTATTATTTTTTTGTAAAAGTGCAAAGTTAGTAAAGGCCTACGTGTACTTTTAGACAGTTTCATAAGACTGGACCTTTAAATGTCATCAACAAATTAGTGACTTTGAAGGGAACACAGTACATTGACGTACATAAAAACACCCTGAAATAAATCGGAATAAACAAAAATGTTTTTCAAAAATTTTATTGATACTACACCGTAAAATGTCGTTTTTCAACAAATACATCGTGACTGCAGCTTACGAGGGACGTTCAATTAATTTTGGAACTGGGGTTCTATAAGCAATAGTTATGTCGCAATTCAATTTTAAGTTTCTTCAATCCTTCGAAGTAATTCTCTTGGACACAAACACACTTCTAACGTTTTGAGATCCATTACTTATATGCCAATAAATGTGCCTCTTTTGGAACACCCCTCAGACACTGGTAAATTGCACTGCATATGGAACATGAAGGCATATACCGACGACCAGAGGCTTTTTTCATCATCATGGGGAACACAAAAAAGCCACACGGGCTTTAGGCCGGCTATAAAGGTGGAGTAAGACGATGTGTAGCATGTGTCTCTTTCAGGAAGTCTTGGACAAGAGGACACCTGTGGACAGCTCCATTGTCATAGATTTGGCACAAGCCTCTTTAACCGGTCCTAGACCTGCTCTTTTCCTAATATTTCTTTACTTTCGCCAACATACATTTCTTGTATGAATGACCGGCGATAGTGGTTCTATTTGAAACAGTAATTTGAACAATGCACCTGTTACATTTGAAAATTACCGCGTGCAAAACTTTTGCCGCGCTTTTAATTTTTTGGCTATTACGGACCTTATCTGATCTTTTTGCAACCATTGCTTGCTAATGACACTCCATTTGTGCGTATAATAGTAGATTATTGTTCAGTCAGATGTATAAAGCTCAGAAAACCCACATTTGTTACATTTATTGCATTATTTCAAAATATATTTTGCACGGGTGGCTCTCTGTCCTTTAGGAAGCAGGTGGGGGACCCAATGGGCATAAACCTCTCTGTGTTTCAATCCTTTCATCAAAATCGTATAACATGTCCCCGATGAAAAACAAACTTTATCTGCTATTTCTTGCACATCGAACCATGCGTCTTGTTCGGTCATGTCAGAATCTGCAGCAACATTTGCTTTGGTACTAGCTTTACCCGGGTTGCCTGAGAGGGGGCATCATTCAGGCCAGTTTTACCAATTTCAATTTTTATTATCTTCCTAAAAACTGAAGTATCTTCAACGTTCGAATGTCCATGAAACTAATATTGTTCATTACATACATGTCATGCAGATATTTGAAAGCCTATGCGACCTTTAATGTAGACCCGTACATCATACTTCAGTTCTTTTTCCATTTTGCGCACAGCGAAATAGCCAGTGTATATGACTGAACCAACTTAAAAGTTCAATATCTTTTGAACGAGTCAACGAATTTGTTTCAAATTTTGACCACGTATTGACAGTAATTTTCTCGTCAAATAGCCACAAACACCACTAATTCTATAGAACCATGAGGTATGGTGAACCATTAGTACCACTTTTAATTGAACGCCCCTCGTAAAACAAGCTGCAGTCACGATCTTTTTGGTTGAAAATCATCGAAAAATATACATACACATACATGCATACTTCTTTACGGGGTATAACCCACATGACTGCTTGGCCATTGCTTGGTACGCATCTGATAAATGACAACTTTACGCACATAGATTGACAGATTGTAACGTCTAACGATGCGGCAAACGCATGGGAAGTTATAGGCAGAAGCCTAACCTGAATTGAGTGATTGAGTTTCCCTATTCTCCACCCCGTATCTAACCATGGCATCAAAAGTCACCCGGATTATTTACCATATTCTAGACAATTTTGCGACACGTGATCTGTAACAAATTCCCAAGCAATGAAGTTCCAGACGACAAACAAGACGTCAAAATTATGACTGTGTATAGAAATTCCTAAAGAAGAACATTTACTCTGTGGACAATCACGTGATACAATATTTTCAGAAAATCTTCAATAATTTTGTAATTACCGGGCCGATTTGAAATCGGTTTGAAGCAGAGAATGTGGACAGACGTCACGCATTAGATGGACGTGTTGGATTTTTGAAAAATCAACTGATAAAAAAGTTATTGAAGATAAACCAAAATTTTGGTTTATCTTCAATTACTTTTTATCAGTTGAAACAGCCGATGTAAATTTAGGACAACGAAAAATTAGTACGTTTCAAGTTTATACGATACATTGACGTTTACTAAAATTATCGCATTATAGAACACGTGGTGGATAATCCACGTGACTTAAAGGAAGCGCTCTCACCGAAAAAATGGTCCGCTTCAATTATGTTTTGTTGAATTGCTCAGCTTATTACGGATTTTGACAAAATAAAGTGCATCGTATATGACTGACAGTATCATTCTCGATTGTTACACACACTGCACCGAATCTCATGGATTGCTTCAAACATTCACGTTAAATATTGATGTTTGAAGAATACATGGGATTCGATGTAGAGTGGGTTAGAACAAGGAATGTCACCCTCAAAAGCGAATTGCTTGTCACAGGCATTTGTTTAAGATATGCAACCAATCATTAGTACTAAAAAGTCAGAGATGAAATTTGAAAAGTACCAGTAATGCCTAAGCTTTGATAAATTTCCATTCCAAATACAAATACATTTTGAACGGTTTAGAATTTTGAATTAATGCATACCTATGGAAATATTTGACAACACATTCAAAATGATCTCCCTTGCACATGAATTTAATCTAAAATAATAATTGTATTTTTTCTTAAAGCATAATCTTGAAATCCGGCAAGGTGAATTAATTTTTGTGATGTGCATTTACAAGTACGTGTGTGTAATTTGATGCATTTGTTATGGCTAGAAAACGGTGTTTTTAATGATGGGCTGTATATCTTAATTCCCCAGGATGATTACAAAAGGCATTATAATCTAATGTCGAAAAGAATGCACATCTAGACAGTTTCCCTGTGTGGAAACGGGTTGAAATATATCAAATTTTGAAGTGACTAACAAATTAACGGCATTAAGTTAATACGGTACATTGACGCAAACAAAATTATCGTTCGCAGAATCTGTGAAACACATGATCTACATGTTCTAACCTAGAGGTAACCCCTTCTCAAACACTCCTTAGTGTTTACGATTCAACTATTTCTAAGATAAAAGCAAAAAAAATATTGAGAAAAAAGAAGAAATAGTGATAACCAGCATTAGTTTGAAATTGGTTAGGACATGTACAGAACGAAATTTTGAAACCGAAAATGATCTTAAGATCACAAGTTAGAGTCATGGGACAGTATTATAAAAAGTTATTCGGTTTTAATCACAGATTATTATCATGGGACTCAGGATTTCAGACAATCTTCAATATAATAATTTTGTTAATGCATTGACTGATTAATGCCAATCAAACGACATGCTGATTTGCTCTTTGGGAGCGTAGAGAGTAGAGATACATATAAGAGGGGGTTACCTTCACCGTCACCTATCCCATGCCAACAAATTTATGTCGTGGGCATCGCTACAGAATTACTGGATATTGTGGGAAACGTTGTTGCTGAATTATAACAATTATCTATCTATTTATACTGCATCACCCCCTCGCGGGGATAACGTGCAGGTGCGCGACTGTGCGATGTTAGTAGGAATGGTTAAAAAAATAAGTTTTTTACAAAATTATTAGTGAGAGTGAATTAAAGATGACAGGGTTTAAATGTTTGAAGTCAGAAACAAGCTGACAGTGATAGATAAAAGATAAAAACAGCGCACTGGCATTTAAGGAATTTGATGACTAATCAGACATACTGCCCTCTTAAAAGACTCAAGGGTGGGCAGTAATGCAACTTTAGAAGGCACCCGATTCCATTGCACGATTGCGAGGGGGTAGAATGAGTATTTATAGTAGTCTTTTCCTTCATGTAATTGTCTAAAGACTTGTGGTGTGAATTTCGGGAAATCCTGGTTGGGTGCTTAACATATGGTGGTAGATCTGTGGCAACTAATCCATGAATGATTTTATAACACCGACATAGCCGGGAATCATTTCTCCTCTGTTGCAGAGAACGCCAACCAAGCTGATCGAGCATTTCTGTGACACTTGCCTGACTGCTGTAGTTGTCACAAGTCCACCGAGCTGGACCATCTCAATTCTACTAATGTCTTCATCTGTATTTGGACCCCAGACAGGCGACACATATTCGACCAATGGGCGCACCAAGGACTTGTACGCCATTTCACGTATGGCTGGGGACTTTGTCCTGATGTTACGTTTGATGAACCCAAGGGTCCGGTTTGCAGAAGTGCAAACATTATGGATATGGCTTTTAAAGGTCAGGTTGCCGCTGATTTCCACGCCCAAATACTTGGAGCTTCCAACTGATTCCAGGATCTGTCCATGTAGTAGGTACTTGCTAGGGACTGTATTTGCTCTCGTGTTACATGGATGACAACACACTTGCCAGGGTTGAATTCCATGTCCCATTGCAATTTCCACTCATGGAGTTGTTCCAAATCCTACTGCAGTATTTGGGCATCTTGTAGGTTCGAAACAGCCAAGTAGATGGCCGTGTCGTCAGCAAACAGCCTAACCTTTGATCTGGTCCTGTCCGGTAAGTCATTTACATACATGTAAGTGAGAAACAAAATTGGGCCCAATACGGACCCCTGAGGTACCCCGGATGTAACAGGCACTGTATCTGATCTCTCATTTTCAAGAACAACAGTTTGTGTTCGGCCAGATAGGAATGCCAGTATCCATTTTAAGCTGGATCCTCTTATTCCATACTTGTGGAGTTTCAGCAGGAGTTTTTGGTGACTGACCTTGTCAAATGCTTTGGAGAAGTCGAGCAAGACAAGGTCAGTTTGGCTGCCTGCTAAGGAGTTTCTCATAAGGTCGTACATAAGGGTCACAAGCTTGGTCTCACATGAACGTTTGGACCTGAAACCATGTTGTAGGTCGTATAGCAGGTTATACGTGTCCATGTGAGAGACAACGTTTGTAGTAACGATGTGCTCTAGGACTTTGCACGGGATGCCTGTTTACAAGTGATATTGGCCTGTAGTTGGATGCGAGGCCAGTATCACCATTCTTGAAGAGTGTGTACACATGAGCAGGACTCCAGTCCTTGGGTACACTACCGGTATCAAGAGACTTCTGGTAAATGACCTGTAAGACTGGGGCTATGGCGGTGCGAAGTCTTTGAAGGACGAGAGGTTTAAGTTGATCCGGTCATGCAGCCTTGTGTGGATTTAAGTCCTTTAATAGTTTCAGTATTCCATTTAAAGAGACAGTGATGTTTTTTCATCTGGGAAACAGGACTGAGGGTCTCGCTTGGTACATGCAATGGATTGAGTTTGCCATTGTCCACAGAGTCCTGTACCGCCATACGAGAAAGTTGGCTAAGTTTGAGTGGTGTTTAGGTGTTAAGACTGACTGAAATTGTTCGTTGAGGATGTTGGCCTTGTCAGTTGTACATATATTTGTAAATATCTGGCCATCTTTTTTCAGGGGTGCTGAGGTTTTCGAGTCCATTTTTGAATTTTTCAGGAGGGAGTAAAACTTCTTTGAGGCAAAGGTTTTCACATTAGGGTCTTTGTCAGCTTTGGGTGTTGTGCTTGAATCACCTGAGTCATGAGAATTTGTGATGCCCAGTTTTTCTGCAAGATGTCTATTGTGGGCATCCTTGAGTTTCTTATTGACTAGGTGTTTGCACTCGAGATGGGCTTGTCTGTCTGAAGGTCGCCGGTACTTTTTATGCTCCCCGAAAAAAATTCGGGGGAGCATATAGTCGCCACGCTGTCCGTCCGTCCGTCCGTGTGTCAGTGTGTCCGTCCGTCCGTCCGTCCCTCCGTCCACAGCCATATCTCAGCAACCCTTGGACCAAATTCAATGAAACTTCACATGTGAACTCCCTGGGTCAATACCTAGGTTCCTTTTTCTCTGTTTGTAAATCTAAGGCTGCGTCATGGAAAAAGGGGCCTTAGTGTAAAAATTAGTTTTTCTCTGATTTCTCTTCATCTAATGGGCAGAATTTAATGAAATTTTGTGCTCATGTAATAAATAGGATGTTCTAGACCATATTCTATAAATAATGTGTGTACAAAAAAGCTGTCATGGGAAAAGGGGGCTTAATGTATGATAGTTTTTATTTTGTGACAAACACTTATCCGGGGAGCATAAACCGTCTGTGACGGCTCTTGTTGTACTTGGCATACAAGCTATCCCTCTTGCGCATCGCTCTTTTGATATCTTGTTTGATCCAGGGAAGTGATGTTTTTGCACTTATGGATCTATGAGGGACATATTGTTCAATGCCACTTTGGGGGCTGCCTAAAAAACGTCCCAAAGGGTGTTGACTGATTTGTCCTCACAGGTGGAGAGAAAGGACTACTGGAATGCCAACATGTGTGCCTCAAGACCCTCCCAGTCAGCATTTTTACAAAGAAACATGAGCCGGGGTATTAAATGACGATCATCCAAATTTTCCTCTTTTGCCTCAATGTTTTACCAAACAGTTTAATCAAGGATGTCAATGCAATGTCTGGTATGGGAAAGGGACAATCAATGAATAATTATGAGGACACAAAATGATGTGCATTTTTCATACCATTCCGCAGCCCATGACAGGGGCGAAATGAAAGAGCCTCTGCGAAAGAGGGTGTGTACTCTCTTTCACAGAGGCTCTTTCATTTCGCCTCTGTAATGGCCTGCGGAATGATATGAAAAAAAAACGGTGGGAATAATAGGAGGTTTGAAAAAAAATAGTCTTAAAATAATTTTAAGTAGATCAATACTTTTTGAGAGCACTTCTGATGCAAAAAGAATAATATTTCTTTCTCTTATGTATTATAAAAGAAATGAAACAGTTACATAGTACAAAGACGCTATTCTCCGGTAGACCACGATTCGTGGATTTTAGCCGAGATAGCTCCTTGCAGAAATGATATGTGCAGAGCAACAAAAGATCACTCTGTGAGGAGAATGAAAATGATGTTGTGGGGCATAAGTTCAGAAATATTCAATTTTTTGGGAAAATGTAACGCATTTTGCTGAAAAATCACCATCAAAAGACGCCCTTGGGCGATTCTTCATTTTTGAAGAAGGTTTTTATTATCGATAATGATGAGAAACATCATAAAAGTATTGAGGCAAAAAGAGAAAATTTCTCAGTATTGTCTTCTTTTTCCTCAATATTTTTCTATGCATTTTCGTTTGGGGACGTCAAAACTAGGTCTTGTTTGTAAAATAGTTAACACCGAAGTGTCAGTACAGCTAAACGGGTTTATTTCCGAGAATTTCCACGTAAAAAGAGGATGCAGACAAGGCGATCCGATCTCATCTTATATTTTCATCCTATGTTCGCAAGTCTTAAACTTAATGATAAAATCAAACAAAGACATTTCTGGTATAAATGTTAATGGCAAAGAATTTCTTCTTTCACAATTTGCAGATGACACATCCCTCCTTCTAGACGGGAAAGATAAATCGCTACATTCAGTTCTAGACATACTCAACCATTTTTCTGAATTATCAGGTTTAAACGTCAACTTTGACAAAACAAAAGTTATATGGATAGGATCTTTGAAATACAGCACCCGATCCATTAAAACGAGATGGAAATTATCGTGGGGTGAAACACAATTTAAACTTTTAGGTATACTATTTGATGTTGATCTAAAAAAGATGATAAATTTGAATTTTTATCCAAAGTTAAAAAGCATAAAAAACTGTATAACATTTTGGAAAAGGCGGAAATTAACACCAATAGGGCGTATAACTGTCATAAAGTCTCTTCTTTTACCCATGATGAACCACCTTTTTATCAGCTTACCAACACCAACATCAGACTTTTTAAAAGAGATGAATGATTTATTTATAGACTTTGTTTGGGACGGACGGCCGAAAATTAAAACTTCGATATTAATTAAAGATTATGAAGACGGTGGGTTAAGATTTCCTGATATTAATTGCTTTATCAAAACTATGAAAATAAAGTGGTTAAAGAATATGGTTGTACACCCAGATAGTTTATGCTACCAATTGGCTAATACTTTATTTGATATAGATAAACTTTTTAATACTGGAAAGTATTTCGGTGATCACATTATTAAGACCATAAATAATAGCTTTTGGGCTGATGTTATAAGAGCTTATATTTCATACACCGAAAAGCTTGTCCTAGAAAATTGGACTCAAGTTCTACATTTCCCGCTTTTTTACAACGACAAAATTACAATAGATTCAAAGTTTGTCTATAACGATTGTCTCTATCAAAACGGTGTAAGATTCGTTAAAGATATTCTGACTGAAAATGGCAGTTTTAAGAATTATCAAGATATAAAAGATCACGTAAAAGGTAGATTGCTTTTTCTAGAGTTTTACAGCATTCGAAATGCAGTTAAAGCTTTCGTAAGAGAACAAAACTTTGAAGTTGATAACTCGAAGCTATTTACAGCACATAACCCATGTGCATCTTGTTTTATCTTTCCATTGATCACAAAAAACAATATGAACAAAAACATCTATTCAACGTTAATAATAAACGATGAAAAACCAACAAGTCAAACTAAGTGGCTTTCAATTTACAATCATTTTAACACAGACTGGAAAACTATTTACTCCAAAATTTTCAAATTAACTAATGATACTTACACGCAATGGTTTCAAACAAGGATATCTCACCGAATACTCCCAACGAACTCTCTTTTAAAAAAAATGGCCATCACTGATGATGACCTATGTACCTTTTGTCAGTCAAATGAAGAGACTCTTTTACACCTTTTTTATGACTGTGTTAAGGTAAAGCCGATAATTCATCTGCTAAACCTAAGTATCAACGATTTTTATACCAATTTTCATCTAAACAGTATAGATGTGATGTTAGGGTGCAATAATAAATCAAATATTGATATATTATGTTTAGAATACAAAAATTATATCTATATGCGTAAATTAAAAAAGACTAACCCATCTGTTAACGGATTTTTAAACTTCTTAAAGCTAACGATCGAAATAATCGATAAAACAAAAAATAAAGAACGGCTTAAAATAAACTGGGCAATTGTTAGGAGGATGGCACAGAGAACTTAACAAAACATACATGAAAGCTTAAGAAATAAGATCATCTAACATGCTTTATTTCTATCTTTAATTAGCATATATCTTTGTTTATCCTTATTCATTAATTATATAAAGCTACACATGCTTGAGGTAACTATAAAATTATACATCAATGTACTACTAGATAGCATAATCCGAATGTTTTAATCCATTGCTAGAAGACATAATTATTGAGGAAATCTTCAATATAATAGTTAAAAAGCGGTAGAACAGAAATGTTTTAAAGACCCATTTCAGAAAATAGATCTATTTCTTCTATCGTCTTTTCCTACTGCACTCTTTCCTCATAGATTTGAAGCATAGAAAATTAATTTTTTTTGATTCGCTAGCAATGTATTAAAACAATACCATGTAAGCTATTTAAGAAATTCCATTAATTTGTTATATATTGTTATATGACATGCATTATTTATTGTACAAATTGGATAAATAAAGATTGAAAAAAAAAACTTTGAAGTGAACAGCAAATTAACAGTATTAAAGTTAAGACGGTACATTGACGCAAACAAAATTATCGTTCGCAGAATCTGTGAAACACATGATCTACATGTTCTAACCTAGAGGTAACCCCTTCTCAAACACTCCTTAGTGTTTACGATTCAACTATTTCTAAGATAAAAGCAAAAAAAAAAAAAAATATTGAGAAAAAAGAAGAAATAGTGATAACCAGCATTAATTTGAAATTGGTTAGGACATGTGCAGAACGAAATTTTGAAACCGAAAGTAATCTTGAGGATACAAGTTAGAGCCGTGGGACAGTATTATCAAAAAAGTTATTCGGTTTTAATCACGATGTATAATCATGGGACTCAGGATTTCAGACAATCTTCAATATAATAATTTTGTTAATGCATTGACTGATTAATGCCAATCAAACGACATGCTTATTTGCTCTTTGGGAGCGTAGAGAGTAGAGATACATATAAGAGGGGGTTACCTTCACCTTCACCTATCCCATGGCTACAAATTTATGTCGTGGGTATCGCTAAAGAATTTCTTGGCATTTTGGAAAAAAAACGATTTTTGATGAACTATGACGGTCAAACGACGATCATCCCTGTTTCCTTCTTTTGCGTCAATGGTGTCACAAACATTTTCATCAAGGATGTCAAAGGAAGGTCTGGTTTGGCAAAAGCTCAACCGATGAATAATTATAAGGACAAAAATGGTGTTATTGGACATTATTGCAGAGATACTATTTTGGAAAATTCAACACATTTTTGCTAAATGACGACAATCACACGAGACCCTGGGGTGATTCTTAAATCGTTAAAGAGCATTAACGTGGTATAATCTTATATCGATATAAAATGAGAAACCTTAGAAAGGTATTGGGGTCAAAAATGCTTGTTCTCAGCATTTTCTTCTTTTGTGTCTATATTTTCCCAAGCCTTTTCTGATGGGGATTTTAAAATCAATCCTTGTTTGTGAACGGGTTATTACAACAAACATTTATATTCGATGTGACCAACAAATTAACGACAACGAAGTTAAGACGGTGCATTGACGCAAATAAAATTATCATTCGCAGAACCTGTGAAACACTTCATGTCCTAGCCTCGAGTTAACCCCTTCCTAAACAAGCCTTGCTGTTAACAATCCATACATTTATAGAATATATCAGCTAATATTGAGGAAAACTGATAATCATCCCCGCGTCATGCTTTTGGAAGGGGCATAGAACATGCAGAACGAAATATAAATACATAATATCTTGCAATTGTTCTCAATTTTTTTCTTCTTTTGTCTTAATGATTCCAAAATCATTTTTATCAATGATGTAAAAACAAACTGGAGTCGTGGGACAGTATTACAGAATTACTCGGTATTTTGAAAATTTTAAAGCTATTTGGGGAGAATTATTAGAATCAAACGACGCCCTGGAGTGATTCTTACTTCTAAGAAGAGCACGGGATAATCTTATACCAAAGAAAAGAAAAGAAACACCAGAAAATATTGATGTCAAAAGGAAAAATACTGGTTCTAAACATCGTCTTCATCTGTCTCAAAATTTTACCTAGCATTTTCTGTTGGGGCTGTCAAAACATGTCTTGTTTGTAAAATGGTTATTACAACAAACATTTATATTCGATGCGACCAACAAATTAACGACAACGAAGTTAAGACGGTGCATTGACGCAAATAAAGTTATCATTCGCAGAACCTGAGAAACACTTCAAGTCTCAGCCTTGAGTTAACCCCTTCCTAAACAAGCCTTGCTGTTAGCAATTCATACATTTATAGAGTATATCAGCTAAAATTGAGGAAAGTTGATAATCATTCCTACGCCATGTTTTTGGAAGGGAATGTTAGCGTGCAGAACGAAATATAAATTCATAATTATCTTCGTACAATGGTTCTCAGCATTTTCTACTTTTGTCTTAATGATTCCAAAATCATTTTATCAATGATGTAAAAACAATTTCATGGGACAGTATTACAGAATTACTCGATATTTTGAGAATTTCGGAAAAATCTGATATCAATAATATAAAAGAAACACCAGAAAATATTAATGCCAAAAGGAAATTGATGGATCTCGGTGAGAGGGTTATTAAAGCGACGTAACATTCCATTTTCTTTTCAGTATTTTCAGTATGGTGCTTATTGGAAAAGAATTCGTACAAACCATTTCTCAACCAAATTCTTAGTTTCAATGACTAGGGTGTGAGAGTTATTTGGAAAACCTTTGTATCAGAATTACGTGTTTTCGTTATCATCCGTTTGGTTGGTTTGTCATCTGTATTTCCTTTCACGTTTGTATTTTTATTTTAATTTGTAATTAGGAAAAGGGAAAACGGAGAGTCTAATGACAAAATCTTTCACACAAAGTTGACATTATATATAAATTTTCATGATATAAAGCCAGACATGTTCCAATCACTAGGTATATATTTCGGTGCAAAGTGTATTATTACCATAGAGAAACCTTACACATATCTTTTAATTCACATTTCATCGTTGTTAATGTAAAACCTCGTATCTCGTTTTTGGAAAATTTTAAAGGGGAAGGAACAAAGCGTTATAACTTTTCCGAAAATTATAGGTTTAACTTGAAATTTGGACACCAATAATGTGTCATTAAAAGTGATCAGTAAAATATCTCAAAACCTGCAAGAATTGTCTTGCCTGGACACACGAGATTTTACTTTGAAAATCCCAAAGATCGACATACGAGCTTTTGCATTTACACCGACGATATGGACTAAAATGACACATGACGCCTTGTCTAATTTTGTCTTGTTTGCTTGAAACCCTACCAAAATAATTAGAAATATAGGTAAGTTTAAAGTGACATTTCACATTTATTTCATTTTTTAAAAGTATGTCTTGATGCAAAGATTGTTTATTCTAATGCATAGAAATGATTTTGAAGTTGTTATTTATAAGCGAAAAATACGCCATTAAAGTTGAAACAGAAATGACAAGTTCTATATAAATCTGAACTGTTGTATATTTCTCGTAAACGGTTGAATATTTTGGCTTGAAATTTTCAGAATTTTCATAAGAAAATATGCTCTTTCAGATAAAATAAAGATAAAATTTATGTAAACATTATTGTGAAATGTCACTTTAAGATAATGTTGATGCAGATATCCGCGATGAGTTGGAATGTTATCAAAAAATTAAAGATGCCCCGGGAAATCTTAGTTAATGCTGACTATAGAACTATGGACTATAGAACATTCTTAAATGAAATAATCACGGCGGATAATTACATCACTCAGAATTTCAGAAAATCTTCAATACTTTTGTCAATACTTGGTCAATTTGAAATCGGTTTGGAGCAAAGAATGTGGGAAAATGCCGGGAATTAGGTGGATGTAGTGGATTTAAAAATCATGTGTTAAAAAGTTATTGAAGAACAGCCAAAATTTTGGTTGCTCTTCAAAACTTTTTATCACATGATTGTATTAGAAATGAAACACAATCATCTGGTGCCTAACGTCTGCCCACCTTCTCTGTTTCAAACCGAATTCAAATCAGTCTTGCATTAACAAAATTATTTCAGATTTCTCAAATTGTTTAGTCACATGATTATCCAACGTGTTAGAATGGCTCATGTTTATAAGCATATAGCCGAGCCCGGATAGCTCAGTCGATTACGTCGGAGTCTGTCAATCCAGGGGTCTCGAGTTCGAAGCCCGGCTCGCCCAGGATCCATTCTGACATTTGACAAAAGTCATTTGTCTATCACCAATGGGTGTGAATCATCTATGTGAGAGAGCTGCTGGAGGCTCGGTTTTGGATATTGTGGTTGTACTGGTGCGAGAAATAGCAGGAACCCATGGTTAGGTGCTCCAGCCGCCGCGATATGACCATAGAAGTTGAAAACGGCGTAAAACCCCAATAAACTCAAACTTATAAGCATATAGACTGCAGAGCAACAGATAAGTGGGGGTGAAACCATTTCTAAATGTGTTATTTCAAATTCAATCCCTGTGCTGTGGGTACAATTCATAACATAGGGTTTGATGAACAATTAACCCTTTCCCAAACAAGACCTGGTTTTGACATCCCTAGTAGAAAATGCTTGGGAAAACATTGAAACAAAAGAAGAAACTGCTGATGATCAGCAGTTTCTCCTTTTGTCTCAATATTTTCTATGCCATATTTTACACTTATCCTTTCTTTAACAACATCCATTTTGTCATTTGCGGCAGTTTTTGAAATGGACCACCCTGTAATCCTGTCGTTTGGGAAAGGGTTAATGTAATATTGCATTTTGAAAACCTATTACCACCTTATATCACTTTCCCAAACAACAAATTTTAGGGTGGTTCATTTTGAAAGCTGCTGCAGGCGGCAAAACGCATGTTTTTTAAAGACAGAATTTGTGAAGAAGAACACAAAGAAAATATTGAGACAAACGGAGAAGCTGCTGGTTATCAGCAGTTTCTTCTTTTGTTTCACTGTTTTCCCAAGCCTTTTCTATTAGGGCCGTCAAACCAGGTCTTGTTTGGGAAAAGGTTAATTTATTTCCGTAAAAGGTAAAATAGATCATTGGCCTCATACAACGTTGCCATGGTAACATATGAGGAAAAAATATTACACCTATTACAACTTAATTCGTAAATGGATATAGCAAGGCCATGATCTTTAGACATTTTGCCCATCAATCCTCTCATTACCAGATGGAAAATTCTTAGACTGGTTAAAATACAAAGTTGTTGCATACGACATTCTTTTTTTTATAATTTGTTTGATAGAAATATTGACCGCTAGTAATGCCTGTCGGTCTAGCAAGACTGCGGCCATGGCGCAGTTGATAGAGCATCGGACTCTCACTGATGAGGTCTCTTACTCGATCCCCGACCGCGGCAGATATCCTTTCTAACAAATTCACTGGTGGGGAACTCGGCCAAAGCGAGGGACGTTTTTTCGCGATCAATGCATTCCGTCGGTGTTGTTATAAAAAACCGTAACTACGGCTTTATCTAAGCCGTAGTTACGAGATTTTATAACAACACCGACAGTTTGTCAATACAAAACGGCAAACCGGGTCTGTTTTTAGAACAAATTCATTGTTATTAGAAAACTATCCAATCAGATCTTTGAACTCACATTTAAACGCAAAATATCTGTACCTTGTTGTAGCGAAAAACGTCCTTCGCTTTGGCCGAGTTCACCACCAGTGCAGTGGTTGGATAATCGTAAACCTATGTGGGCTAGCAGCTCAGGGCTAGGTAAGGATGTTGTAATAGCATTTACGGGTGAAACAATAGGGAGACAGGATTAGGGTGCTTTTGTCGCCGTGATATGGTCATAGCAGTTGAAAAAGTGATTAACCCTTTCCCAAACGACAAAATTTAGGGTGATCCTCTTCAAAAACTGCCACAAATGACAAGATGGGTGTTATTAAAGATAGGATTTGTGTAAAATATAGCATAGAAAATATTGAGACAAAAGAAGAAACTGCTGGTTATCAGCAGTTTCTTCTTTTGTTTCAATGTTTTTCCAAGCCTTTTCTATTAAGGACGTCAAAACCAGGTCTTGTTTGGGAAAGGGTTAAATAACACCAATCTGTCTAGCATCACTTTCAAGTTGGGCTTATAAGAATTTTGAATTCGGCAAAGTCTATCAACTTGGACAGGATTTTAATGTAATTTGAGAAAGAGTAAAGGTCTCAATACTCGATACCAAAAATGTAACCGCCTATTTTATAGTTACATGATTATCCCACGTTAATTCTCTTTCCTTTCCATAACCACATTTTAGAACATTCTAATACGAATACTGCTGAAGTCGACAAAATGGAAATTCATAAAGATTGGATATATGTAGAATTTAGAAAATATTGGGGCAAAAGGAGAAATGACGATTATCAGTTTTTCTTCTTTTTAGCTCAATGTGTTCCTAAACACTTTATATTAAGGGCGTCAAAACTAGGTCTTGTTTGGGAAAAGTCTAAGAATTAAAACTCATCGCAGAGAGAGTTATTTAATCGTCAAAATTCAGAAGGAAATGCGTTAAGCCTTGTAATACTGTGATAATATTGTCCCACGACTCTAATTTGTATCGCCAACATTATTTAGGAAGTATTAATTTCCTAAAAACTTGGAACAAATTTCAAATACTCTTAAAATAGCTAAATTTGCAATAAATCAGATACAAGAAAAAATGTACAAAGGACAATACTCCTGCTTAAGGACAGATCCTCCATTTATTTCCCATGGTAAGATTTTTTTTTTCATTTTTTCTGTACTGATATTGAAATATATGAGAAGTAAAAAAATGACTTAAAAACTATAGGTCACCAAGCGAATTAAAAAGTTATTGAATTTCAAGGGAGACTACTCTTGTCTAAAATTGCAAAAATGAGGTGTCACTTAAATACCCACAAAAAAGGTGTTCGAAATGACTAGGATTACATAAATAAGTCTTTATTGTGGTCAATATGTTTTATTCTGTCTAAATGAGTATCAATTTGGGAAAATTTAGAGATGATTTTGAAATTTTTAGTAAAACATTCTTTCAAAAGTAGCTGAAATTGCTCATTTTTTGCAACGTTTCTGACAATAAAAATATTCCAGCGGTAAGATTTTTTTCTTTTTTAGTATAGACATAGTGCTTGGTCATACCTACAAAAACAAACAAAGAAAAATATATCAAACCAAGCGTTTTTCTTAGTTATAAGTAAAATTTTGTTTACTTTTGGCAGCTCTGTCCGAAATTGTTTCACTACTTTTATTCATTTTCTTCCTTATTACCAGTTTTAGATAATAAAACGTGTCACCTTTTGTGTCCATCTGAAGCGGACTAGCTCATAAAGACACCATTTGCTTTTCTTCCTATCGCTAACGCCACATTTTGAACGCGTAACAGAAAGCGAAATTTACCACCCGAGTATTATGACACTTAAATTGACCAAACAGAGAAAATTGAAATACTCGTAAAAGGGTCTTGTCATTTATCAACCAAACATTAACTAAATGTAAGAAATACATTTGCTGAAAAAGGCCATTTCCTGAAACAGCTTTATTTCGTTATTTAGGATATGCGCAGTAAGTTGAGCAGTAACAACTGGAGGATCTGTCCTTAATAGCAAAATGCAAGTATTATAACCATTCTAAAAAATAACTGATCCATGAACCAAAACGCATTGAAAACACTAAATACACCCAAACACACTTCCAATTTGTTACTAAAAATAGTAACACTTTTTGATGCCAGATCGAGGCTCTGACCCAAATGAGAGCAAAGCATCCAACGTACAATGGAAATGAACGGAGGAAAGAAGAAGTTTAAGAGGAATCACACTCCGTTTAGTGATGATTCCTCTGTGAATCTCGATGGGATATCATTGACTGACTTCCAATTATGGTCCTTACCGGCTTTTAAGTCATTTTTGACCCTCCGATAAAGTAATAACCACGGATCTTTTGAGGACCTAGCCGCCGGGTTCATTTTCACGTAAACCCCCCTTCCCAAACAAAAAAAAATGTATGAAACATGCCATTTTCAGTGTGAAGATGGCAATCTCAGTACAGAAAGGCTGATGTACTATAGATAGATAATTCATTATGGTAGATCAATTTGATAATAAAAGCATTGCTCTTAAAGCCCATTTCCCAAACGACAAATTATTTAGACTTTTCAAGTTTGACAACGGCTTAACCCTTTCCTAAACGGCACCTGATTCAATTTGGAAGCTCTTGCAGACAACAGAATGGGCATCTTGAAAGTAGGATTTTTGTATGTGCAAGGGCGAATCTAGAGAGGGTGGGGAGTTCGGGATGTCCGCCTCCGCCCCCCACCCCCTCCCCCGGAATCAGCCGAAAATTGAGTGTTGACTATATAATCAAAGCGTCAATATGATGTTATATATAATTTAACACATTTAAGTCATCATTTGGGCGTGGACCCCCTCCCTGGCAATTGGGCTTGGACCCCTCTGAAAAATCCTGGATCCACCCTTGTGTGCACGTACATAGGGGCCTAATGGGATAATTATAGTACAGAAAACGTTGAGACAAAAGGAGAAAACGCCGATTAAATGTATTTCATTATTTTACCTCTTGAAATGATTTTCGAAACAATCTCTGTAAGACAGTCAAGGGCGGACCTAGAAGGGGGTCGGGGGTCCGCACTACGCCTTGAATAGGCCGAAAATCGAATTTTGACTATACAACGTTAGTACAGAATATATACCGTTACATAATTCACAATTTTAAAGTCATCTTTTGGGCTAGACCCCCCCCCCCTCCCCGCCCCCTTTGACAAAAATCCTGAATCCGCCCTTGACAGTCAAAACATTAACATTTCTTGTTTGGTAAAGGTTTAAAACATTTTTCTTTTCAATTCTTTTTTAATTTAACACCTCTCAACAATAGTTCAGCCAAAAGTTTATTTATAATTGTCCACGCTCCGAGGCTGGGAATCCACCCTGTGACCTGTCCATTATTGGCTCTAATCTAGAGTATAAACACATGCAAAATATTACCACTCACACTTGGACAGTACTAAGAAGCTCACTTGCTTCTGCAAAACTGATTTTATTTGGTTTTCAAAAGCAGTAGCTCATCCTGAACCTGCATGGTGGTAATGGGCGATGGAGACAGGGTACGAATGATTACAAGCCAAAAAATCTCTTTTTTTCAATCAAAGTAGCAAAAATATTCCTGTAACTAAAAACTCAAATAATTAACGTTAATGACTGTATAAAATATTCTTAGTACTTAGGCAGAATAAATGAAAAATGTTCGCGTGAAAATAACGACTCGCCAAATGAATTATATAGTAAAACGACCACGTGACCTTTTGTTTGCTCTCTTCATACTCAGATCACGGTTAAAAATTTGGAAGTGTGTTTGGGTGTATTGAGAAATAACTGAAATTCAAATGCATATGCATAAGCTCGTACTGAGGTAGTTTGCTTGTAACATTGGTAATTCTTTTTACATGATCAGTGTTTGACATGGAAGACCTCAAAACCCACACAGCTTATTGGGCTAGGGAGAACACTAATAGTTACAGGATTAACCAACGTAATTGTTCGTTCAAGAATTAAAAATCCCCAGGGCGTCGTTTGATTGTCATAATACAGCCAAAATATACTGAGAGGCAGAAGAAAGTATACACTCTTTGTTTGTTAATATCTCTCTTAATTTCCATCATATCGACTCAAAATTTTGTACTTTTCATTTCTACCCATAAAGCAATAAAACAGTGTTGATGAATTTTACTTGAATTTGCATGACTACCTATTCTTATGCTACATGGAGATTTTGCAAACTTTGCACGCGCGACTTAGGGGAGCATCAAATGTTGCCGTTCAACCCAATTCTCGGTGGCTGGTAGAAATCAGCAAATAAGCCATTTTTGCATTAAGACCCATTTTCCTGTGACACAGGATGATATGAACTAAATTTGACACTAATATACACTTACTCAGGTTGTAGAAACATTCTACGTAAATTTTTATCAAAATCCTTCAATAAATTTAGAAGGAGTTATGCCAGATAACTTGTTTTCATCAAGCCCCATTTTGCCATTACGCATCGTAATAGGGAAAAACAATAACAATGTACGCATGGTCTTAGGTGACTCGAAACTTTCTTTGAAAATTTTATCCAAATCCGTTAATAAATGCAGGGTTTGTGTCGCTGTGGATGCGTTCATTAATTACTCGATTATATCCCCTTTTTCGGTGACGCTGTATGCTATTAAAAGACATTCGCAACGGTAGGACGAACAGATACACGGATAGGCGGAGAAAGTTACATCAATAAACAGCCACCTTCGGCGGCGATTAAAATTGTACATACTTTATAAATCGTTTTCTCAGAAAACGTGGAATAACTAGGGTGTATACTTATTTTTGCCTCTCAGTATACTTTAAATTTTCCAAAGAGCCAAGTAATTCCGTAATTATGTCCCAGGATTTCAATGTGTGTCCGTAGGAGTATTCATGGGTTGAGCCTTTCCAATACCAGACTTTGTTTTGTCATACATTATAAAAAAATTGGCTGGGAAATCATTGAAGCAAAGGAAGAAAATGGTGATCATTAATATTTTTTGTGTTATATTCTATACAAATTCCATGTATTTAATCAACGATTTCGTCATCTTCAGCAGCTTTCAAATTGGAGAAGTTTAACCCCTCCACTAACAAGACCTTGTTTTGATATTCCTGATAAAAATGTTTTTAAAAACATTGACACAAACGAAGAAAATGCTGATAACACAATATTGAATTAAGATATTTACCCTTTCCCTAAACATATCGTTGTTACTCAGATTATTTATAATTTTTTATGATATGATTTTTCCTAAATTTTTGCCAATATATTTCATTCATGTACGAATCTTTCACATAAAGATTTGGTCTGGGAGGGGAAAACATGGGTAGGCCGTAAAGATCATGTGCATCACAGATTCTACGAACGATAATTATGTTTGCGTCAATGCACCGTCTAAACTTTATTGCCTTTAATTTGTTGTTCACTTCAAAATCTAAATAGTGTCCCCTGCACAAACAATACCTTTAACGTCCTAAATACAATAGAGCATGCTTGGTGAAACACTAAGGCAAAATAAGAAAATGCTGAAAAAAAAAATATATATATATATAACCTGTACGATATAGCACACAATGTTGCCTTTTCAAGTTTAAAGCAGGGCTTTTTTGGGATTAGGGGAAGACACAGGGCACAAAAAAGGTAAAAAAGGGGAAAAGTCACATGCGGCATTCTAGTTTTGGGGATAATGTTAATACAGTCGAAACTCGTTGTGTCGACATCGGATGAGTCGATATTCCGGATAAGTCGAAGTGTTTCCAAAGTCCCCACTTTGTCCCTTCTTTGTTTCGTATAAATTTCGACGTTTGTGTCGAGTTGGGAAAATCGTCGACTTCGGATGTGCCGATTTTTCCAGTCACAATGATAATACCGTAAAATTACCAGTTCAGCTATCAAAGTCACTTTGTTTAGGCCGTAAATAAATTCTAAACTAACATTTCTCGGGCCAATTTAATGTTCAACAACATGTCAACTGAATGTGGTAGTCTTCATCAGTTTAACTTTAAACAATAATTGCTATCATTTTTATAAGCGCAAAACACACCTTTAAAATATAAAAAAAAGTAAAACCCGCGAAAAAATATCTATAAAATATTACTATAAACAATATTTTAATAATTTAGGAAGGGTTTAAAGCAAACAAGACGACATAGACATTGCGTCAGATGTCATTTTTGTCCAAATGTGAAATGTTTGCGGTTTCTTTATCGTAATAATACACTTTGCACTGAAATAGATACCAGAATTTGTAATTGAAATAATTATGTATGGCTTTATAAAAATATATAGGCATTTTTGCGTGAAAGAGTTTGTCAGTAGACTCTCCGTTTGACCTTTCCAAAGTTTATAAAACTAAAGAATGGGCAAAAGTAATATGACTTGCAGATGACGTATCAAACAAATTCTTGATAACGAAAACTTGCTGTCGAAAATATCGCCGCTTTTCAACAAAAAAAATCGTAACTGCAGGGGTTTGTTTTTTTTTGTTTTTTTTTTTAAAAAGCTGCAATTACGAGGGTGTGTTGAAAAGCGAAGATATATGACGTTCTGATAAAAAGAATTTCATATTTTCTCTTCGTTATTTTCCCAAATAATTATCACACCAGTTGCAAGCAAGAATTGGTTGAGAAAGGGTTTTAAATGAAATAGTATCAATGTCAAAAGAGTAATTATTTAAGCGACTTTGTACGTTTTCTTTTCCAAAAAGCTCTAAAAGACATTATCAGATAATTGAACATTATTTTTATCGTCTGTGTAGTTTATGAGATACGGTGTGAAGTTAAAGTAATGCAGTTCTTATTTTGTTACTGAGTAAACCATTTCCAAAACGGTAAAACTTTAGACCTTTCCCATTTTAAATAGACTGCAAAGGACAAAACAATTGTTGATATTAGCAAAGTTGAAAAACGAAAGGAGAAAATACTGATAATCAATTTTATTATCAATATCTTCTTCTTTCGTATTTCAACTTTGCCAATATCAACAATTGTTGATTGTTGAAAAGCATTGGTATATCCTTATTGCACTGTATTTGACTGCGGGTTTATCTGGAAGATACGTACAAGATACAAGAAACTTCATTAGGCTTCCGGCCCAAAATAGATAATAATAATAATAATAATAATAATAATAATAATAATAATAATAATAATAATAATAATAATAATAATAATAATAATAATAATAATAATAATAATAATAATAATAATAATAATAATAATAATAATAATAATAATAATAATAATAACAGTAATAATAATAATAATAATAATAATAATAATAATAATAATAATAATAATAATAATAATAATAATAATAATAATAATAATAATAATAATAATAATATCTTTATTTATCGAAGGTAACTTATAAAGACATCACCACACAATTACAGTTTAATGATTAGCTTATTTACAATAAGGCCTTCGGAAAACAAATATTCCCTTACCCTGATTTCAAAGATTTTAGACTTGCCCAGATTCGAATGGTTACATGCAGGTAATGCAATGTAACCGAACGCAGAATAATTGAGACATTGTGACAAAAATAATATAAGGAAAATAGCTGGTTATCAACATTTTCATCTCCGTCATATAAAGAGAATTTTCTGCTGATGACGCTAAGACCAGGGGTTGCTTTAGGAAAGGGCAGGTAACACTTTTGTATCACATACATTCACACATGCAATACTCATTTTCATAAACAATCATTACATAAATTAACGAAATAACAAATCAAATGTGGACATACATGTTTGTTGCAGATTTAACATATTAAGTGGAATATATAATCTTAAGAAAAGTCATTAACTGACATCAAGTACTTTTTTAGATTTTTCTTGAAGCATGCGACATTAGAAATCATTCTTATTTTCAATGGGATTGAATTCCAATATTTCATGCCACGGACCGAAAAAAGATAGATAACAAACAATACATTACAATTATAAGTGATGTTCATATATTATATATTATAGATACTTTCCAGTAGTTTTGAGACATAAAATGCTAATTTCATTAAATCAGCTGGACTTTCGCTTTGAAACATAGTATTTAAGTTTTGTATATTTGGTAGTACTGCTGACCATAAATACGGTTACAACATTGTTTGAAATGCATCAAGGGGCATTTTTTCTCAGATCTCGGCTAATTTATGAAATGCCGCCATGTTTCAAATGCATCAATACCAAAGTGTTCAGTACAAAATCTATAGGGGGCAAACACATTTAAACACTTTCTAAAATAAGATTATTGTTTACTTGGAAATGTTGTCAACACATTCAGAAACGTTGATTCCTATGGCATTGGAGCTGACTTCAGCTATTATCACTTTCTAAAATAAGAAATTTTCCGCTTGTATAACATTGGAGTGTTAAGAGTGGTCTTTAGAACTACCTTTTACATTTTATCACTTTCTAAAATAAGGTATTTGTTTACCTCACAACTTTGTCAAAACACGTAGAAACGTTCATATAACATTTGGATGTGAAGTATGGACTTCAGAATGGCCTTGGAACTTTTATCACTTTCTAAAATAAGATTTTTGTTTACTTCGCAACTTTGTCAAAACACTTTAAAGCGAAAATGAAACCATCATGGTTACTCGTGAAAGGTAAATATTGGTCAGGCTATGGAAAAAAGAATCTTTTCGGAGATAACGACCAACTTGGATCCATAGTAGCCTTTGCATGAACACAACCTGGTAAACTCCCATTTCAGTCTCTTTAAATTTCTTTATTATACATCGGGAGTGTCGTACAGCAGGCTGGCCTGGTGTTCATGGTGGTCTCAAACGCTATGAGGTTTTTTTTTTTATATGACAGATTATTTTTTATCCAAACATCACCAGATTCTAAAGTTCGTACGTGTAAAATAAAAACATGTACTTGTAGAGTACACATTTGAAAAAAAAAAATAAAAATAAAATAAAATTAAAAAAAAAATAAACGACAAAAAAAACAAAAACAAAAAAACCAAACAAGCAAACAAACAAACAAAAAACCAAACGTTATTTTTTCTTCTTTTTTCCTCTTTGACTTATTCGGGCTTTTGCTTTAATCCAATCCAACATTATGCCACTTTTTGACCCGCCACAAGAAAAGTGCTTCGTATACATATGAAAACATTGTGGAAAATAAGTTTCCCACAATATTTACTACCCAGAAGTTTTTTAATGTAAAGTTAATTTACTTTTAATTGTCGTCTACAGCATCTTTAAAATTGCACAAGTCAAAAAATGCCCCTGTAATGAGAAGCCCATGCTTTATGTATCAGATAGAGGCTGTATAGTAGATTCTACGCGATATAAACATCCAAACACGTACAGCGCATTGGATGTTTATATCGCGTAGAATCTACTATACAGAGTGTCCCAAAAAACGGAACCCATTTTTGAAAGTACATTTCTCATGTATCGAGTAATACTTTTCCACTAAATTTACATATGCAATAGCTACGACAGTTTTCTATTAGCAGTTAAAATTTGGTTGAAAAATAATGATTAGTTTTAAAAATATTGACATTCAAATGAATATACCCTGAAAACCATTTTAACACGATATCGTTCTTTTCGTTTTGCAGCGCGCGCCTACACTCATTGAACAAATTGACTCTATATAATTGGTTAATATATTCAATACAATACAAAAAATATTTTGAAACATTGTATTCATAATAGTGCGTTTTCTTTTAATATTTTTTGCGAATAAATTAACTGTAAATGCTGCGAGCTGCGATGTAACTAAAATGAATACAAACAAAATGTACAAGTGCATCACAGACTCGTGGATAATAATCATAGGCACTTATTTCATTCGCGACCAACATGCCGGTCACCGCTCAATTGAAAAGTATTACACTGACACTGACCTTTATGCAAAACACAAATAACAAATAATACAAAAATCCCCAAAAAGAATTAAATCATAGTCCACAGAAATGTATACTATGCAAGAAAATTAAGACTGGACTACTTTTAGGAAACATGTCAAGCTTGTAATTTATGAAAATAATTAAAGTTAAAACTGCGCCATGTGAAATGAATTACATAATAATTTGAAATTAATTCAAACAACCACCATATGGGCTCAATTTGAACGTACACAACGTGTACATATTAAATTTTGAGAAAATCGGTACATACATGTACAATGGTATAGAATTCAACAGCTGACCGTCAGTGCGCTTTCACGAACAAACAAGACGCAAAAATCAATATCATGTCAGATCGGTTTTTTATTGTCATTATTAATTTGCTTATAACTTTTGAACCGATGCATATTTTTAAGTGAAATTTTGATCACAAATGCAAAATAAATGTATCTTTAGTACTGCAAATTAAAAAATTAGATTTTTTGCATTTTGCTTTTAAATATTTGACTTTGAATTAGGATTCCGGGCGATAGTTCTGGAATTAATGTCGTCCTGCTCGTATTTTCCACTATTTAATGGGGTTTTCGGTCTTCATGCATTGCTAAAACATAGCAGCATTGCACTGCATCGCCAGATTTTTAAGTAATGCGCTCTTTGAAAGAAAAAAACAAATAAAAGCGAGAGATCACCTTTGTCCGTTTGTCAAAATACGGGGATTTCCACTACCTCGACATTCCCGAATGTGGCGTGGGAACAAATTTACGTTAAAACATTTTCGAGGTAGCTCCCCTGATGCCCACCCGTGTGGAAAGGGTTAGGCCTAAAAATTTACACATACCATATAGTCCACTCACGATTTTTGCCGTATGTTTACAAAATTAACAAATGTAAACAACATAATGTTGGTCTCCAAACTACTGCAATTTTAGCTTGTGATGGTTCGAATCTTTCAGGTGTCTCCCATAAGCAGGTATTGTTAAAGATGGAATTTGTGTACAACAGAGCTGTGAAAATATTGAGACGAAATGGGCCAAATCCTGGTCATCAGCATTATCTTTTTTTGGCCCAATGTTTTCACAATTGAGCCTTTCTACCAGTTCGTACAAAGTATACAGCATTCAGTTTTCAACAAAAACCTCTGCAGCTTAAAACAATCTGAAGCCACAAGCTTTTTTGTTAAAAAGCGTCGATATTTCGTTATCTATAATAAAAGGGAGACAATTCAAATAAACACATCGGTTTGTCTTCTCAGCCATATAGTCCGGTCACGACAATAACAATGTAGTTTGTTTACCTTTATGTATTGATAAATCATCGGTTTTGTTATAAAACCTCGTAACTACGGCTTGATTCAAGCCGTAGTTGCGAGATTCTATATAACAACACCTACCAAATACTATTGTTTGTCAGACATAACGTCACGGTACCTGGATAAAATCGTTCCCTTTTATTCTTATGGCATATGTTTACAAATATCATATATTCTAAGTATAAATCAAAAAGTCGAAATCCAAACTACTGTAGTTTTGTTGTTATGGTTTGAACCTTGCTGGTGTCTCGATGTATCTGGTATTGTTAAAGGAACCGTATTTGTGCACAATCGAGCTGTGAAAACATTGAGTCCAAAGGAGAAAATGCTGGCCATTTTTTTCTTCGTGGTGCTCAATGTTTTCTGAAGCCTTTTCTGTCAGTTTCTATATAGTACATGAATACAACATATCGTCGCTTTTCAACAAATACCTCGTAACTGCAGCAATTACAAGGTATTTCTTGAAAAGCATCGATATATCGTTATCTACAATGAAAGGGAGATAATTCAAACAAGCCCAGCGGTTCATCCTTCTCAACCCTATAGTCCGGTCACGACAATACCAATGAAGTTTTTACTAAAAATAGACAAAAAATTGTTAAACCATCGGCGTTGTTATAAAATTTCGTAACTACGGCTTGAATCAAGCTGAAGCTACGATGCTTTTGGTAAAAAACATCGATATTTCGTTATACATAGTGCAAGGGAGATAATTCCAACAAACCCGTCTTTTCATCCTTTCCAAAACGTCTGGTCTCGGCAACTATTTTAGCATATGTAACCCGTCACGCTAAAAGGGACCTTAAAGGAAGTGTGAAAAATATCGACCCTAGTCAGTCTGCGCAGTCCGCGCAGCCAGACTAGGACCGACACTTTTCACTTTCATGTAATTTTCTAAATCAGGAATGTTTCTCCTATCTTACTATATGTTGATTTTTCGCATACGGGTCTGGTTGACATGTGCTGAGTCTGACAAGTTTGTCAAAATTATGATTTTTGGGGTTCGGATAAGGTCCCTTTTAGCGTGACGGGTCACATATATCTACAATACTTATCTATGTAAATATCAAATTATCGAAATCCACACTACTGTACATGCATGTGACGTTCGAATCTTGCGGGTGTGAAGCTAACATATGCAAAAAGATTTTTTCCTTTGTTTATATTCATAACGTTTGTAAACATTTATTATCATTTATATCATTATAATAATAATTGTAGACATGATCAATATTTTTGTTCTTTTTTTTTTCAATATCATTATTTCGTCGCTTTTCATTGAAAACCTCGTAACGAATGTTTGAAAATTTTGGAAAAATCTGTCCCAAACGGTGTAAAAACGACTGTCCACATTTCAAATCATCTTTTAGCCATGGGATGTACCGGAAATTGGTTTTAGTCATTGGTCCTGATTATGTTATATATCAGAGCAATGCAACACAATATTACCATTATAAAGGCAGTGCCTTAAAAAAAGACATTTTTGAAAACTGTTTCCCAAACGGTGTAATAATGAATTTTCATTTTTTCAAAACTTCTTTTTTTCCATGGAATGTACCGAAAAAGTTGGGGGGGGGGGGGGGGTTATTAGTCAAGGGTCCTTATATTGTAGCACGTAACACCAATACAACACAAAAATACCATCCTGTAGGTAGTACATGTACACTAAAATTATTATTGTTTTTTTTTTTTTTTTTTTTTTTTTTTTGATAAATCTGTTAAAACAACTGTCAACAAGTCTTCTCTAAGCCATGGAATTTACCGGGAAGTGGTTTTTAGTCACGGATCCTAATTTTATTTCGTATGTCACAGCAATACAACGGAAAAAAACATTTTGAAGGAACAACCTCGAAAAAGAGAATGTTTGAAAAATGTTTTGCAGACAGCGTAAAAATGAATTTTCCTTATTAAAAGACTTCTTTTCTTCATGAAATGTATCTATAAGCGGATTTTTACTCAAGGGTCCTTATTGTAGGTACATGTACGTAAAACCAATACAGTACAAAAATACTATTATGTACTTTTCTTTTAGTCACCGAATGTACTGCAAAGTGGTTTTAGTTATGGATCCATACAGTGTTATATACGCCGAAAATATGTAGTCCCTTAGTTTGGTAGTTTGTTTAAAAAATACTTTTCAAGGTACTCCATTTAAAAACGGCAGTTTTGTTTTGTAATACTGATACATACCTACAATATCAGTATCCATTCCTAAAAATTACTTTTATGTATATTTCAGGGCTAAAAGAAGATTTCAAATGAGGACAGTTGATTATACACCGTTTGTACAGATTTTTCCCAAAAAAATCTTTTTTCATCGTACTACCTTATCAATGGTATTTTTTGTTGTAATCGATGTTATATACGCACAACAAAAGGATACTTGACGAAAAAAATCACTTTTAGGTACATTGCATGGCTTAAAGAGGTTTTGAAATATTGAAAAAAAATGTTTACACCGTTTGGGAAACAGTTTTCAAAAAGGTCTACTTTTCAAGGTACTCCCTTAAAAATGAGTCCCCTTTTCCCATGACGAGGCCTCAAATCCAAAAACCGGGAAAAGTACATCAGCATTTTGTCATAGGGAGTTCACATGGTAAGTTTCATTTGATTTGGCCCAAGGGTTATGGAGAAATCGCTTCGGACGGACGGACGGACGGAATGACGGACGGACAGGACGGACGGACGGACGGACGGACGGACAGACAAAGCGGCGACTATATGCTCTTCCTTCGGGGAGCATAAAAAACAATTGTAGGTATATTCCATCAATTTCCATTGGAAAAGACGATTTCAAATGAGGACATTTGAGTTTACACCATTTGGGACAGATTTTTTTAAAAAAAAAAAACAAACTTTTTTCAGCGTACTACCTCATCAATGGTATTTTTGTGTTGTAATCGATGTTTTAAACGCACAATATACGGATACTTGACGAAAAAACCACTTTTCAGTACTTTCCATGGCTAAAAGAGGTTTTTGAAATATTAAAAAATCATTCTTTACACCATTTGGGAAACATACATAAAAAAAGTCGCCTTTTCAAGTTACTCCCTTTAAAAATGGTATTTTTTGTTGTAATTCTGATACATACTTACAATATCAGAATCCATGACTGAAAAACACTTTTCGGTACATTCCATGGCTTGAGGAAGACTTCAAATGAGGACAGTAGATTTTACAACGTTGGGACAGATTCATAAAAAAACCCATTGTTTACTCCGTTTGGCATACATTTTTATGCCCCCGTATTGAGAGATCGGGGGCATATTGTTTTACTCGTGTCCGTCTGTCTGTCTGTTTGTCCGTCCGTCTGTCTGTGTGTCCGTCCGTCTGTCTGTCCATCCGTTTGTCCGAAAACTTAACCTTTGTCTTTTCTCCAAAAGTATTTGACATACAAAGCTGAAATTTGGTATGCAACTGTCTTTCAATGATATCTATCTGTTCCATGCAATTTGATCTTCCTCAAGGTCATCCCTTAACCCCTATTAACCCTTTACTCCACGAAAAACCTTAACATTTTAGAAAAATGGCCATTTCGGGGCATTTGTGTTTCACAAACACATCTTGTTCAAAAAAATCTTTTTTTTCGAGTTACTCCCTTTAAAATGATAGTTTTGTGTTGTAATGCTGTTACATACCTACAATTTCAGATTCCATGACTAAAATCACTTTTCGGTAAATTCCATGGCTTGAGGAATACTTTAAATGATGACATTTGATTTTACATCGTTCGGGACAGATCTTTCCAAAAAACTCTTTTTTTCCACGGTAATACCTTTACAGTGGTATTGTTGTGTTGTAATCAATGTTGTATACAAGCATCATACGGAAACTTGAAAAAAAAATCGACTTTTCGGAACATTCCATGGCTAAAAGAGGATTTGAAATTTTAAAAATTCATTGTGTACACCGTTTGGGAAACATTTTCCAAAAAAATCTTTTTTCGAGGTACTCCCTTTTAAAAGGTAGTTTTGTGTTGTATTGCTTTTACATATCTACAATATCAGACACCATAACTAAAAACACTTTTCGGTACATTCCATTGCTCGAGGAAGACTTCAAATGAGTACAGTAGATTTTTAAAAAAACCTTTTTTTCAGCGTACAACCTTGACAGTTGTATTGTTGTGTTGTATTCGATGTTGTACACGCACAACATACGGATACCTGACAGAAAACCACTTTTCGGTAATTTCCATGGATGAAAGAGGATTTGAAATTTTGAAAATTCATTGTTTACTCCGTTTGGCATACATTTTTATGCCCCCGTATTGAGAGATCGGGGGCATATTGTTTTACTCGTGTCCGTCTGTCTGTCTGTTTGTGCGTCCGTCTGTCTGTGTGTCCGTCCGTCTGTCTGTCCATCCGTTTGTCCGAAAACTTAACCTTTGTCTTTTCTCCAAAAGTATTTGACATACAAAGCTGAAATTTGGTATGCAACTGTCTTTCAATGATATCTATCTGTTCCATGCAATTTGATCTTCCTCAAGGTCATCCCTTAACCCCTATTAACCCTTTACTCCACGAAAAACCTTAACATTTTAGAAAAATGGCCATTTCGGGGCATTTGTGTTTCACAAACACATCTTGTCCAAAAAAATCTTTTTTTTCGAGTTACTCCCTTTAAAATGATAGTTTTGTGTTGTAATGCTGTTACATACCTACAATTTCAGATTCCATGACTAAAATCACTTTTCGGTAAATTCCATGGCTTGAGGAATACTTTAAATGATGACATTTGATTTTACATCGTTCGGGACAGATCTTTCCAAAAAACTCTTTTTTTCCACGGTAATACCTTTACAGTGGTATTGTTGTGTTGTAATCAATGTTGTATACAAGCATCATACGGAAACTTGAAAAAAAAATCGACTTTTCGGAACATTCCATGGCTAAAAGAGGATTTGAAATTTTAAAAATTCATTGTGTACACCGTTTGGGAAACATTTTCCAAAAAAAATCTTTTTTTTTTTTTCGATGTACTCCCTTTAAAAAAGGTAATTTTGTGTGTAATGCTGTTATATATCTACAATATCAGAATCAATAAGTAAAAAAAACTTTTCGGTACATTCCATGGCTCGAGGAAGACTTCAAATGAGTACAGTAGATTTTTAAAAAAACCTTTTTTTCAGCGTACTACCTTGACAGTTGTATTGTTGTGTTGTATTCGATGTTGTACACGCACAACATACGGATACCTGACAGAAAACCACTTTTCGGTGATTTCCATGGCTAAAAGAGGATTTGAAATTTTGAAAATTCATTGTTTACACCGTTTGGCAAATATTTTTCAAAAAAAAAGTCTTTTTTTCGAGTTACACCCTTTAAAATGATAGTTTTGTGTTGAAATGCTGTAACATACCTACAATATCAGAATCCATGATTAAATCCATTTTTTTGGTTCATTCCATGGCTTGAGGAATACTTCAAATGAGGACATTTGATTTTACACCGTTCGGGACAGATCTTTCCAAAAAACTTTTTCCCCAGGGTAATACCTTTACAGTGGTATTGTTGTGTTGTAATCAATGTTGTATACGCGCATCATAAGGAAACTTGAAAAAAATCGACTTTTCGGAACATTCCATGGCTAAAAGAGGATTTGAAATTTTTAAAATTCATTGTGTACACCGTTTGGGAAACATTTTCCAAAAAAAATCTTTTTTTTTTTTCGATGTACTCCCTTTAAAAAAGGTAATTTTGTGTGTAATGCTGTTATATATCTACAATATCAGAATCAATAAGTAAAAAAAACTTTTCGGTACATTCCATGGCTCGAGGAAGACTTCAAATGAGTACAGTAGATTTTTAAAAAAACCTTTTTTTCAGCGTACTACCTTGACAGTTGTATTGTTGTGTTGTATTCGATGTTGTACACGCACAACATACGGATACCTGACAGAAAACCACTTTTCGGTGAATTCCATGGATGAAAGAGGATTTGAAATTTTGAAAATTCATTGTTTACACCGTTTGGCAAATATTTTTCAAAAAAAAAGTCTTTTTTTCGAGTTACACCCTTTAAAATGATAGTTTTGTGTTGAAATGCTGTAACATACCTACAATATCAGAATCCATGATTAAATCCATTTTTTTGGTTCATTCCATGGCTTGAGGAATACTTCAAATGAGGACATTTGATTTTACACCGTTCGGGACAGATCTTTCCAAAAAACTTTTTCCCCAGGGTAATACCTTTACAGTGGTATTGTTGTGTTGTAATCAATGTTGTATACGCGCATCATAAGGAAACTTGAAAAAAATCGACTTTTCGGAACATTCCATGGCTAAAAGAGGATTTGAAATTTTAAAAATTCATTGTGTACACCGTTTGGGAAACATTTTCCAAAAAAATCTTTTTTCGAGGTACTCCCTTTAAAAAGGTAGTTTTGTGTTGTAATGCTGTTACATAACTACAATATCAGAATCCATAACTAAAACCACTTTTCGGTACATTCCATGGCTCGAGGAAGACTTAAATGAGGACAGTTGATTTTACATCGTTTGGGACAGATATTTCCAAAAAAATCTTTTTTCAGCGTACTACCTTTACAGTGGTATGTTTGTGTTGTAATCGATGTTTTATACGCACATCATACGGATACTTGAAAAAATCCATTTTCGGTACATTCCATGGCTAACAGAGGATTTGAATTTTTGAAAAATCAATGTTTACGCCGTTGGGGGAAACATTTTTCCAAAAAACCTTTTTTTTTTCGAGGTACTCCCTTTAAAAATGTAGTTTTGTGTTGTAATGCTGTTACATATCTACAATATCAGAATCCACAACTCAAAACACTTTTCGGTACATTCCATGGCTCGAGAAAGACTTCAAATGAGGACAGTTGATTTTACACCGTTTGGGACAGATTTTTCCAAAAAAATATTTTTTTCAGCGTACTAGCTTTACAGTGGTATTGTTGTGTTGTAATCGATGTTGTATACGCACAATTACATACGGATACCTGACAGAAAAGCACTTTTCGGTATATGGGCAAGAATTCACTAATGTGCCTCACAGTGTGACAACGAGTGAAAAAATAAAAAAAAAGAGAGATATTGTTTTAATATTCTGTTCAGACACAGATAAAGGTCAAATGTTTATGATAATTTAATTTTTTTAGATCCATGAATGTCCATGTACTTGCCACACCAAAAAATGAAATTTTTGTGCATGTAACATTGACACAAATTCTTTTTTTCTTTTAAGACCTCTCTCCCTTCAGGGTACTTACAACTATTTTTTCTCTTCTGATTATTATTTGGCCTTCATTATATTCTCCATCTGAGATTTTATTTTTAATTATTAATTACTAGAAATTTTTGGAAACTGTTGACAAAGTGTTATTTGGTGTCAATGTTACATACAACTGTTCAACTGTAGGGAGAAAAATGTTCCTTCTTTCCAATTCACTGATTAGAAACACCAAAGTTAATCATCTTCAAGGCTGAAAATATATCAGGAGCTTGCAATATGATATACTTAATTATCCTAGCACTATTAACATAAATGTTGACACCAAATAATTTCTGTCCATGTTACATGCATGCTTCAATGTACACAATTAAAAAAATCTACATACTAGTAAAACTAAAGGCAAATGTGGTGTTAGAAATATTTTACATCAACACTGAAGCTTAATTTTGTTATTTTCTTAGGAGAAATACAGGAATTCTTCAAGTTGACATAAACACAAATGTAGTATGTAACCATGACACAAAAATTGCTAAGCGTTACATACGCTTCACAAGTGGCCATGTGTAATAAGCAGTGAACATTTACATGAACAGTTTTGGTTCATTTCAGAAAAAAATGTCTGGTAATCTGCTTTGACACTATTTGATACAAGTTAAAACATTAAGAACTGTTTGTTTGGGCTCAAACAAATGTTGACACTAAAATGTCACACTTTTGAGTCAATGTTACATGCATTTTCACCTTTAATTCAGGTCATTAATACTTTCTAGCGTAATTTAAAGTACGAGGGACGGTCGGAAAATAGTTGGACTTTTCGTGCTGCTGTCTCTCCATTTGCAACTGTATAAACACATTATATATTGATGGAATCTACATCCATTTGCCAATGACGTGGTCGGTTTATTTTCAAAGATAGTTGTATATTTATAATATCCTGTCCACTTATATGTGATAGGTGTTTTAAGTACCATAGGATATTATTAGAGGAACAACAATGGTAACCAAAATAAAAGAACATTCTAGTCATTTTTATCGTGAAGGAGTTAAGTTTTTGAACCACATTATTACTTGAGATTAGATAAGGGTTCATAATTCCGAACTTGGGGTAAAAAAAAATCAGTCACAGCAGTCATGGAAACGAGCTGGTTCCCAACCCCTGTAAAGATTAAGCTGTTACCTTCGGTTGGTAGCCATGTTTGTTGTTTTGGGGGATTCACGAGGATTGATAGTCACTCGTTTCATGTCAAATGGTAAAAACTGTCATTGCAAAGTACAATTCTGAAGTAATTCAGAAAAACCTAAGAATAAATGCTGAAAAAACGCGTCCAAGATTAGCAAAGAAAGATGTTTTCTACTTCACGGTTATGCACGCTCCCATACTACCGCTTCTACAGTGGAGATTATCAAAGATTACACATTGCAAAAGTTGTTTTACGCTTCTTATGACCCAGACCTCGCCCCACCTGACTTTAATTTGTGTCTAGAACTGAAAAAATGCTTGATGGGAAGAAATTTGAGACCAGGGCGCCTTTGATACCGGCTGTTACACTGTACCTAATACAGTGGTCCTACGTCATGGTCAACTGTTGGAATAATAAAGCTGCCACGAAGATGACAAAAATGCATAGACATAGACGAACAATTTGTTCAAACAGTGTAAAAAGAATTTTGTTAAAAAGTTGAATGGTTTTAGAGAACTAGTCAAAAGTCCAACTACTTTCCGACCGTCCCTCGTATTTGTTTTTGCGAAAAATAAGAGAAAACACCCTGACCTCTGTGTAGAATGATTATTTGTTCAAGCAATTGTCTTTAATATTAAAATATACCAACATAACATTAGATTGACACAAAAAATCCACTAGTGAATTCTTGCCCATATTCAATGGCTAAAAGAGGATTTGAAATTTTGAAAATTCATTGTTTAAACCGTTTGGCAAACATTTTTAAAAAAAAATCTTTTTTTCGAGTTACCCCCTTTAACCCTATTCCGGACTGTTGGGGTCCATTGGACCCCAAGGGGTATTTTGGGTATATTTACGGTGTCATTAAAAAAGCTACAGCATTTATGTTTTAGGTAATCTATACCAGTCCATCGATGGTTCTTGGCACAAAATATTTTCCATGCACACTGAAGGGTTTTCATACTAAAGCCGAAAAGAAGCTTGGGGTCCATTGGACCCCAGTTGACCCCATATTGAAGAAATGACGATATTTTTTGTTTTAACTGAACTAGGAATGTACTCTGTTGTACACATTATTAAAATAAGTTGTATTTGAACTGGTGTTTTACTTACCTTAATGCTGTAGAGATAGTTTCGTTAAGTTAGCGCATAAAAAATAAGCAAAATCTGAGATTGACAGAAGAACGAATACAGAAAATCAACAAACAGATATACATGAATAATGATTACTAAAATGTATTATCCTCGGTCCATTAAATGTACATGCGAAAATTCATCTTGATCTGATCTATACAGAAACAGTTACTAGTATTCAAGTTCAAAATAAAAATTTGCTTCTCGTGTCAATTTACCCCACCCACTTTGTTAGCCATTATCTCGAAAAATAAGCCCCCTTCAGAATTTTTACACATTCAAATTAATGATATTATGTAACCCTGTCAATGCATAGAACTTAAAGAAATCTATTTTTGAGCCCTTGTTGCAACCCATCCTTTCAAGACTCTAGGCCTTGTGGTTTGGGAGAAAATGACTTTTTGTAATTTTGGAACAGACGGGTAGGTGAACAGACGGACAGACAGACATACGAATGACAGTGTACGATCACAATACATTATCCGCGGCACTTTGTGCTAAGGTAAGCTGATAAATTAATGTAATTTAACAACTCACATTGACACATTATTTGCATTTTGCATGAATATTTGTAATGGGGTCCAGTGGACCCCAATTGACCTTTAACGTATGTTTAAGTCACTGACCGGAATAGGGTTAAAATGATAGTTTTGTGTTGTAATGCTGTTACATACCTAAAATTTCAGAATCCATGATTAAAACCACTTTTCGGTACATTCGATGCTCGAGGAATACTTCAAATGAGGACAGTTGATTTTACACCGTTTGGGACATTTCTTTCCGAAAAAATCTTTTTTTCAGCGTACTACTTTACAGTGGTATTTTTGTGTTGTAATCGATGTTGTATCCGCGCATCATACGAAATCTTGAAAAAAAATCCACTTTTCGGTACATTCCCTGGCTAAAAGAGGATTTGAAATTTTGAAAATTCATTGTTTACACCGTTTGGAAAATATTTTCCAAAAAACTCTTTTTCGAGATACTCCCTTTTAAAAGGTAGTTTTGTGTTGTATTGCTTTTACATATCTACAATATCAGACACCATAACTAAAAACACTTTTCGGTACATTCCATTGCTCGAGGAAGACTTCAAATGAGGACAGTTGATTTAACACCGTTTGGGACAGATTTGTCCATCAAAAAAATCTTTTTTCAGCGTACTACCTTGACAGTTGTATTGTATTCGATGTTGTACACGCACAACATACGGATACCTGACAGAATACCACTTTTCGGTAATTTCCATGGATGAAAGAGGATTTGAAATTTTGAAAATTCATTGTTTACTCCGTTTGGCATACATTTTTATGCCCCCGTATTGAGAGATCGGGGGCATATTGTTTTACTCGTGTCCGTCTGTCTGTCTGTTTGTCCGTCCGTCTGTCTGTGTGTCCGTCCGTCTGTCTGTCCATCCGTTTGTCCGAAAACTTAACCTTTGTCTTTTCTCCAAAAGTATTTGACATACAAAGCTGAAATTTGGTATGCAACTGTCTTTCAATGATATCTATCTGTTCCATGCAATTTGATCTTCCTCAAGGTCATCCCTTAACCCCTATTAACCCTTTACTCCACGAAAAACCTTAACATTTTAGAAAAATGGCCATTTCGGGGCATTTGTGTTTCACAAACACATCTTGTTCAAAAAAATCTTTTTTTTCGAGTTACTCCCTTTAAAATGATAGTTTTGTGTTGTAATGCTGTTACATACCTACAATTTCAGATTCCATGACTAAAATCACTTTTCGGTAAATTCCATGGCTTGAGGAATACTTTAAATGATGACATTTGATTTTACATCGTTCGGGACAGATCTTTCCAAAAAACTCTTTTTTTTCCACGGTAATACCTTTACAGTGGTATTGTTGTGTTGTAATCAATGTTGTATACAAGCATCATACGGAAACTTGAAAAAAAAATCGACTTTTCGGAACATTCCATGGCTAAAAGAGGATTTGAAATTTTAAAAATTCATTGTGTACACCGTTTGGGAAACATTTTCCAAAAAAATCTTTTTTCGAGGTACCCCCTTTAAAAGGGTAGTTTTGTCATGTAATGCTGTTACATACCTACAATATCAGAATCCATAACTAAATCCACTTTTCGGTACATTCCATGGCTCGAGGAAGACTTCAAATGAGGACACTTGATTTTACACCGTTTGGGACAGATTTTTCAAAAAAAAAAATCAGGGTACTACCTTGCCAGTTGTATTGTTGTGTTGTAATCGATGTTGTACACGCACAACACACAGATACCTGACAAAAAACTACTTTTCGGTGAATTCCATGGATGAAAGAGGATTTGAAGTTTTGAAAATTCATTGTTTACACCGTTTTGGAAACCTTTTTCAAAAAAATCTTTTTTCGATGTACTCCCTTTAAAAAGGGTAGTTTTCTGTTGTAATGCTGTTACATACCTACAATATCAGAATCCATAACTAAAAAACACTTTTCGGTACATTCCATGCGTCATGGAAGACTTCAAATGAGGACAGTTGATTTTACACCGTTTGGGACAGATTTGTCAAAGAAAAATATCTTTTTTTTTTCAGCGTACTACCTTTTCAGTGGTATGTTTGTGTTGTAATCGATGTTGTATACGCACATCATACGGATACTTGAAAAAATCCACTTTTCGGTACATTCCATGGCTAAAAGAGTATTTGAAATTTTGAATTTTCATTGTTTACACCGTTTGGTAAACATTTTTTAAATAAAAAAACACTTTTTTTCGAGGTACTCCCTTTGGAAATGTAGTTTTGTGTTGTAATGTTGTTACATATCTACAATATCAGAATACATAACTCAAAAATACTTTTCGGTACATTCCATGGCTCTAGGAAGACTTTAAATGAGGACAGTTGATTTTACACCGTTTGGGACAGATTTTTACTTAATTTTTTTTTTCGGCGTACTACCTTTATCATGGTATTTTTGTGTTGTAATCGATTTTGTATACGCATATCATACGGAAACTTGAAAAAGATTCACTTTTAGGTACATTCCATGACGAAAAGAGGATTTGAAATTTTGAAAATTCATTGTTTTCACCGTTTGGCAAACATTTTCCAAAAAAAAAATTCGAGTTTCTCCCTTTAAAAATATAGTTTTGTGTTGTGATGCTGGTACATATCTACAATATAAGAATCAATAACTCAAAAACACTTTTCGGTACATTCCATGGCTCGAGGAAGACTTCAAATGAGGACAGTTGATTTTACACCGTTTGGAACAGATCTTTGCAAAAAAAATCTTTTTCAGCATACTGCCTTTACAGTTGTATTTTTGTGTTGTAGTCGATGTTGTGTATGCACAACATACGGATACTTGACCAAAAACACTTTTCGGTACATTCCATGATTAAAAGAGGATTTTGAATTTTAAGTTTTTATTCTTTACCCAGGCTGGAAAACATTTTTCGAAAAAGTCTTTTTTTCAAGATACCCCCTTTAACATGGTAGTTTTGTTTTCTAGTGATGTTGCATATCTACAATATCAAAATCCATGACAAAAACCACATTTCGGTACATTTCATTGCTCGAGGAAGACAGTTTAGGACAGTGAATTTTACACTGTTTGGGAGAGATTTTTCCAAAAAAAACTTTTTTCAGCGCACTACCTTTAGAGTGGAAATTTCGTGTAATCTATGTTGTATACGCGCACTAAACAGATACTTGACAAAAATCACCTTTTGGTGGCTTTTTCCGTGGCTAAAAGAGGATTTGAAATTTTGAAAATTCATTGTTTGCACCGTTTGGGAACATTTACTCCCTTTAATATGGTATTGTTGTGTTAAATTGCTATAACATACCTACAACATCAGAACCCATGACTAAAACCACTTTTCGGTACATTCCATGGCTCGAGGAAGACTTCAAATGAGGACATTTGATTTTACACCGTTTGGGACGGAATTTTCCGAATAAATCTTTTTTTCAGCGTGCTACCTTTACAGTGGCATTTTGTGTTGTAATCGATGTTGTAAACGACTAACATACGGATACTTGACAAAAAACTCTTTTCGGTACATTCCATGGCTAAAAGAGGATTTCGTCGTTGTAAATGCAAAACCTCGTATCTCGTTTTTGGAAAATTTCAAAGGGGAAGGAAAAACGTGTAATAACTTTTCCGAAACTGAAAGGTTTCACTTGAAATTGGGACATATTGTTCACAAATGATTTGTCATCAATACTGATCAGTAAAGTATTTTAAAACCTGCAAGAATTGTCTGTCACTGGGCACACAAGTTTGTACTTTGAAAATCGCACGAATCGACATACGAGGTTTTGCATTTACACCGACGATTTGTAAATTTGAAAATTCATTGTTTACACCGTTTGGGAAACATTTTTCAAAGAAAAAAAATCAGCGTACTACTTTTACACTGGTATTTTCGTAATGTAATCGATGTTGTATACGCACAACATACGGGCACTTGACAAAAAACCACTTTCCGGAACATTCAATGGCTCGAAGAAGACTTCGAATGAGGACAGTTGATTTTTCAATGTTTTGGACCGGATTTCCAAATAAATCTTTTTTCAGCGTACTACCTTTACGGTGGTATTTTTGTGTTGTAATCGATGTTGTATACACACAACACACGGATACTTGACAAAAACTACTTTTTGGTACATTCCACGGCTAAAACGCGTTTTGAATTTTGAAATTCACTGTTTACACCGTTTGGTAAACATTTTTCAAAAAACATCTTTTTTCGAGGTACTCCCTTTAAAATGGTAGTTTTGTATTGTAATGCTGTTACATACCAACAATATCAGAATCAATGACTAAAAACCATTTTTCTGTACATTCCATGGAACGAGGAAGACTTCAAGTGAGGACAGTTGATTATACACCGTTTGGGACATAGTTTAAAAAAAAAACACAATATTTTACGGCAAATTACATTTACAGTGGTATTTTGTGTTGTAATCGATAATGTATACACACAACATACGGATACTTGACAAAAACACATTTTCTGGTACATTCCATGGCTAAAAGAGGATTTGAAATTTTGAAAATTCATTGTTTAAACCGTTTGGGAAACAATGTTTTAAATTAAATCTTTTTTGTTGTTGTTGTTGTTGTTGTTGTTCATCCTTTAAAATGATAGTCTTGTGTTGCAATGCTGTTACATACCTAAAATATCAGAATCCTTGACTAAAAACCACTTTTCGGTACATTCAATGGCTCGAAGAAGACTTCGAATGAGGACAGTTGATTTTACACCATTTGAGAAGATTTTTCCTTAATAATCTTTTTCAGCGTACAACCTTTTCAGTGGTATTTTTGTGTTGTAATCGATGTTGTATAAGCACAACATACGGATACTTGACAAAAAAAAACACTTGTCGGTACATTCCATGGCTAAAAGAGGATTTGCAATTTTGAAAATTCATTGTTTACACCGTTTGGGAAACATTGTTTAAAAAAACTTTTTGTCGCTGCACATCCTTTGAAATGGTAGTATTGTGTTGTAATTCTGCTACATACCTAATATATCAGAATCCATGACTAAAAAACATATTTCGGTACATTCCATGGTTCAAGGATGACTTCAAATAAATACAGTTGATTTTACACCGTTTGGGACAGATTTGTCAAAAAAAACTTTTTTCAGCATATTTCCATTACAGGGGTATTTTTGTTTTTTAATCGATGGTGTGTACGGAAAACATCAGGATACTTGACAGCAAAACAATTTTCGGTACATTCCATGGTAAAAAGAGGATTTGAAATTTTGAAAATTTATTGTTAACACCGTTTGGGAAACATTTTTTCAGGGTACTCCGTTTAAAATGGTAATTTTGTGTTTGCAAAGCTTTTGCATACCTACAATATCAGAATCTATGACTTAAAACCACTTTTCGGTACATGCCATGGCTCGAGGAAGACTGCAAATGGGGACAGTTTATTTTACACCGTTTGGGACAGTTTTCCCAAAAAAATCTTTTTGCAGCAAACTACCTTTACATGTACGTGAGTGGTATTTTCGTGTTGTAATAGATGTTGTATACACACAACGTACGGATACTTGACAAAAACACTTTTCGGTACATTCCATGGCTAAAAGAGGATTTGAAATTTTGAAAAATTATTGTTTACACCGTTTGGGAAACATTTTTCAAAAAAAATATTTCTTTTTTTTTTTTGTTCGAGGTAATCCCTTTAAAGGGGTAGTTTTGTGTTGTAATGTTGTTATATACCTAAAATATCAGAATCCATTACTAAAAACCATTTTTCGGTATATTCCATGGCTCGAGGAATACTTCAAATGAGGACAGTTGATTTTATACCGTTTGGGACAGACTTTTCCAAAAAAATCTTCTTTTTTTTCAGCATATTACCTTTACAGTGGTATTTATGTGTTGTAATCGATGGTGTATACGGAAAACAGAAGGGTACTTGACAAAAACACTTTTCGATACATTCCATGGCTAAAAGAGGATTTGAAATTTTGAAAATTCATTTTTTACACCGTTTGGGAAACATTTTTCAAAAAAATTCTTTTAGAGGTACTCCTTTTAAAATGACTGCAATGCGGTTGCATACCTAAAATATCAGAATCCATGACTATAAATCACTTTTCGGTACATTCCATAGTCTGGTTCCCTGTCGTACTATGTATTTTAGTACGTCAGGCACTCACTAAACATGGCTGCCCCCAGTGGTGTAATTTAATTACAATGATAAAGAGCAAAGTTTTTTAATTTTGTGGGCAAAGAAGGGTCATTAGAAGAGTAGATAGGTTTCGGTATATTTCTAACTCTAGCAATAAAAGTTTTACATTACCTCAACGCTAACCCGAGATAAAACGGTTTTAAATTAAAACGCTCTAACCACTGAGCTAATCGGACTTCTGGTTAGAAGACCATCCAAATTGCCGTTATATAGTTTTCATGTACATGATTTAAAACCGTTTTATCTCGGGTAAGCGTTGAGGTAATGTAAAACTTTGTAATCCTGTTACATACCTACAATGATAGAATCTATGGCTAAAAATCACTTTTTGGTACATTCCATGGCTCAAGGAAGACTTCAAATGAGGACAGTCGATTTTACACCGTTTGGGACAGATTTTTCCAAAAAATCTTTTTTCATCGTACCACTTTTACAGTGGTATTTTTGTGTTGTAATCGATGTTTTATACGCTCAGCATACCGATACTTGACAAAAACACTTTTCGGTACATTCCATGGCTAAAAGAGGATTTGAAATTTTGAAAATTCATTGTTTACATCGTTAAGAAAGCATTTTCCAAAAAAAAAAAAAAAAATTGTTACTAATGCTGGTACATACTGTAAACCAGGAAATTATTTCGCGCTTTTTAAGTTAGCGTCTTTCGTGGGTGGGTGTTATCCGCGTACTTAAAACGCCGCGAATAGGCTACTTTCTATAAAAACGCGGACTTTAACCGCATTGATAGTTTTTGTTTCGGGAAAACCTATGGGGAGATGTTTTATTTACACTAGACGTATTTACTACTATGTAAACAAGGGAAATAGCTTTTTCATAACAGGATGTAAGTGAAAAGTTGGGGTTTTTTTTTTCATTTCAGACTACTTTCGTTTTTATCCAAAAATAAATAGATATTTTGACATTGAAAAACACGACATTGAAAGATAAACCAACTTATTCAACTAGATATACATGCTTTAAATTGAGAAAAGGGATCGTTTGGCATTCGAATGATAGCAAACGTCGATTGACGTTTAAAACCTCGTAACTGTAGTTTGAAATTAGCCACAGCTAAGAGGTTTGAATCGTCCTTCGATGATATTGAATAAAACTGTCATTATCGCTTCTCGATGCTATAGGTAAATAGGTGTGAAGTTAATGTAACGCTCAAATTCTATGCATTGTGTTACAAACTGTAATCTAGTATACTATAAAGTGTGAAATAAAACAATGGGTTGATTGAAACTTACTTCGACCAAACTGTAATTGGCGACTAAAAAATCGTAAATACAGTAAAAATTCAATATGTAATTATCTGATTCCTCATATTATTCAACATATCAATTTTGCAATTCCCCCATAGCGTGTTTTGTTTCGCGCGATTCGCGGTCAGCATAGATCCGCGAACTTAAAACGCCGCGAACAAGCCCGGGTGCATGAAAACGCGAACATTTCTTGACGCGAACTTATCCTGGTTTACAGTACCTACAAAATCAGAATCCACGACTAAAAACCTCTTTTCTGTACATTCCATGGCTCGGGGAAGACTTCAAATGAGGACAGTTGATTTTACACCATATGGGACAGATTTTTCCAAAAAAATCTTTTTTTTTTTCAGCGTACTACCTTTTTAATTGTATTTTTGTGTTGTAACCGATGGTTTATACGCACATTATACGGATACTTGGCAAACAACCACTTTTCAGTACATTCCATGGCTAAATGGGGATTTGAAATTTTGAAAATTCATTGTTTTCGCCGTTTGAGAACATTTTTCAAAAATATCTTTTTTCCATGTACTCCCTTTAAAATGGTAGTTTTGTGTTGTAATGCTGTTACATACCTACAATATCAGAATCCATTCCTAAAAACCACATTACGGTACATTCCATGGCTTGAGGAATTCAAATGAGGACAGTTGATTTTACACTGTTTGGGACAGATTTAAAAAAGAAATCAGCGTAGTATCTTAAAAGTGGAATTTTTGTGTGATTATCGATGTTGTATACGCACAAGATATGGATAGTAGACAACAGACCACTTTTCGGTACATTCCATGGCTAATAGAATATTTGAAATTTTACAAAAATCATTGTTTATACCGTTTTGGAAGCATATTTCAAAAACAATCTTTTTTTCGAGGTACTCCCTTTAAAATGTTGTGTTGTAATGCTGTTTCATATCTACAATATCAGAATCCATGACTTAAAACCACTTTTCGGTACATTCCATAGCTCGAAGAAGAATCCAAATGAGGACAGTTGATTTTACACCGTTTTGGTTAGATTTTTTCAAACAAATCTACTACCTTTACAGGGGTATTTTTGTATCGTAATCGTACACGCACAACATACAGATACTTGACAAAAACACTGTTTAGTACATGCCATGGCTAAAACAGATTTGTAGTTTTAAAATTTCATTGTTTACACCGTTTTGTAAACAGTTTTAAAATATCATTTTTTCGAGGCACTCCCTTTAAAATGGTAGTCTTCTTTTGTAAGGCTGTTACATACCTACAATATCTGAATCCATGACTAAAAACCACTTTTCGGTACATTCCATGGCTCGAGGAAGACTTCAAATGGGGACATTAGATTTCACACCGTTTTGGGCAGATTTTTCCAAAAAAAAAGATTTTTTTTTCAAAATATCCTATTTTGTGTTGTAATCGATGTTGTATACGCACCATAAGGGTGCTTGATAAAAAAATTTCGGTACATTCCATGGCTGAAAGAGGATTTGAAATTTCGAAAGTTCAGTGTTTATACCATTACGGAAACATTTTTCAAAAACATCATTTTTCGAGGTATTCCCTTTACAATGGTAGTTTTGTGTTGTTATGCTGTTACATACCTACAATATCAGAATCCATGACTATAAACCACTTTTCTGTACATTCCATAGCCCGAGGAAGAAATGAGGACAGTTGATTTTACACTGTTTGGGACAGATTTTTCCAAAAATATCTTTTTTCAGCGTACTACCTTTTCAGTGGTATTTTTTTGTGCTGTAATCGATGGTGTATACGCACATTATACGGATACTTGACAAAAAAAACACTTTTCGTTACATTCCATGGCTGAAAGAGAATTTGAAATTTTGATAATTCATTGTTTAAAACTCCGTTTGGTAAACATTTTTCAAAAAAGATTTGTTACATACCTACAATATCAGAATCCATGACTAAAAACCACTTTTCGGTACATTCCACAGCTCGAGGAAGACTTCAAATGCAGACAGTTGATTTTACAACGTTTGAGAACCGTACTACAGTCTAACCTGTATTAAAAGACCGTCTCTGGGATTCAATTAAAAAGGTCACATATGACAGGTGGTCTCTTAATTGAGGGTCAGGCAGAATTGGTAAAATTTGTAAAGTACATTTACGATCAATGTTTAGTATTCATTGCACGCTAAAGTTTATTTACAAATGTATATACTGTACATATGTACAGTCTGAAATGAAACTGAATAAATGGATTGGAAGAACAAGCCCATTATAGTAAGAAAATCGTGAATCGAACTACATTTAGTCTCCTTTACAATGCACTGACTGTCATCGTGAAAATCAGCATGTCAGCAGACCTTCAGACATGTCAAATTATGATTTGTGCTCGATCCAACATTTCCTCTTTTGTCATTCCTACTGTGCAACATTAATTTTGAAGTTCATTTTGATGAAAAGATTGGCCATTTCAAACAACCAAAAATGAAAATTGAATACGAGAAAGTGCACAGCGATTTGCCAAAAATCGATCGTATCTTTGTCTGTACCTAGTTGATTCGCGGATTCTTAGTTGCCAATACTCAAGAGATCCTTAATCGAACAAATATTTTGGCCGTTTACAAACCCATCCCTACTAAGAAAATTACAATCAAGTTCGACCCGGTAACATCATTGTTTACGATAACTTATTTCTCACGCTATTTGATTTTGAACACCGTTAACTTTCGTTTCCGTCTCCAGAATCCAAATTTTGAAATTACGTCCACGGGGAAAAGTCGCTAAAAACAGTACCGTAGGTCAATTTGGGCACAGTTTTAATGGTCGTTTGTCGGGTAAGGCAGGGAGTCGTTTAATTCAGGGTCAAAGTATGGCAAAATGCTTCGGGAGGAAAAAATAAAGTCACATAAGACAGGAAGTCGCTAAATTCAGAGGGTCGCTAAGGCAGGTTTACAATGGTATTTTTGTGTTGTGATCGATGTTTTACACGCACAACATACCGATTCTTGACAAAAAGCCATTTTTCGGTACATTCCATGGCTAAAAGAGGATTTGAAATTTTGAAAATTTAATGTTTGCATCATTATGGAAACATTTTTCAAAAAAACAATATACGAGGTACTTCCTTTAAAATGGTAGTTTTGCGTTGTAATGCTGTAACGTATACCTAAATATCAGAATACATGACTAAAACCATTTTTCGGCATATTACATGGCTCGAGGAAGACTTCAAATGAGGACAGTTAATTTTACACCGTTTGGGACAGATTTTTACAGTGGTATTTTTGTGTTGTGATCGATGTTACATAGGCACATCATAAGGATACTTGACGAATTTTTGCCAAAAAAAAACCTTTTTTCAGCGTACTACCTTTACAAGGGTATTTTTGTGTTGTCATCGATGTTATATACGCACAACATACGGATACTTGACAAAAACACTTTTCGGTTCATTCTATGGCTAAAGGAGGATTTGAAATTTTGAAAATCCATTGTTTACACCGTTTGGAAAACATTTTAAAAAAAGATATTTTTTTCAAGGTTCCCCCTTTAAAATGGTAGTTATCTGTTGTAATGCTGTAACATACCTACAGTGTTAGGATCCATGACAAAAAAGCACTGTTCGGTACATTCCATGGCTAAAGGAAGATTTTAAATTAGGACAATATATCCTAGTGTACTTAGTTCCTACGCATCTAAGAAATAATCAATAATTAAGAAATCAAGAATACATGAAAAACATTTGTTTACCTTTGCAAAATAAAGTTTATTCATTCATTCATCTTTCAGAAACTTTTTGATATCTCTAAAAACTTTTGTAATATGAAAAATTTCAAAAAATATCGGGTAGTGGGTTCCAATATGGCGGAAGTGAGAGTACAGAGAAACGACGCATTTGATTGGTTTCTATATTTAGCTTTACAAAAACGAAAGTACAATTCTTTTTTCAGTCTGAGAAACCAGTACATCATATTAGGAAACGATATATGTGAAAATAATTTATGAATTAATAAAGATGTGCTTATCAACTATGAAGGAATAAAGGGGCCTCTATTAGAACCACTACACTGCAGTATGGAATTCAAGAACCAACCCTTAGATACAAAATTTCAGGAAGGCTTTACTTACAAGGCTTAACCTATGACCAAACTGTTGTCATTGACGTAGGAGACAAATCCCTACACTTGCCTTGAGATTTTTTTTAAAGAAAACAAAGGAAAATGGCATTGAGTAAGCATTTCAAAACAACATTATTGTTGTAGGTTATTCTGTCAATCACACAAAATGGGGATAACAAGTACATCTTACTAAACAGTAAAATATTCATTATGAAATCATGTTACATTGCAAATGACTGCCACATGACTTTCTTAAAATAAAAATAATGCTGAAGTTCGCTGGTCTGCTTTTCGTTTTCATAAATTTACCAAAAATAACAATTTTAAGAATTTGGAAAAATGGTCATAAGAAAAAATAGGTTTTTTTAGTGTTTCATATAAATCATAATTAAAGTAGTACTTCTAAATCGCCAACTTTCAACATTTTCTCCCCAAGGAATCTCCTTGAAATATACTGACAGACATGCGCAAGAGTGACGTCATTCGATGTTGTCTAATCGAAAGGGAGGTCAAAACAAAAATGGCGTCGTAATAGTGATGCGTCGAAATAAAGTACTCGAGGATAATTTACACCGTTTGGGACAAATTTTTCAAAGTAAATCATTTTTCAGCGTACTATCTATACAGTAGTATTTTGGTGTTGTAATCGATTTTATATACGCACAACATTCGGATGCTTGACAAAAAAACACTTTTCGGTAAATTCCATGGCTAAAAGAGGATTTGAAATTTCAAAAAATCATTGTTTACACCGTTTGGGAAATATTTTTCAAAACAGATCCTTTTTCAAGGTACCCCCTTTAAAATGGTAGATTTGTGTTGTAATGCTGTTACATACCTATTATATCAGAATCCATGACTAAAAACAACTTTTCGGTAAATTCCGTGGCTAATGGAAGATTTCAAATGAGGAAAGTTGATTCTGTACCGTTTGGGACAGACAGTTTTGTGTTGTAATGATGTTACATACCTTCTATATCAGAATCCATGACTAAAATGCACTTTTCGGCACATTCGAACGCTAATGAAAGATGTCAAATGAGGACAGTTGATTTTACAACATTTGGGGCAGACTGTTCCAAAAAAATCTTTTGTCAGCGTACTACTTTAACAGTGGTACTTTTGTGTTGTAATCCATGTTATATACGCACAATATACGGATACTTGACGAAAAAACACTGTCCGGTATATTCCATGGCTATACGAGGATTTGAAGTTTTTAAAATTCATTGTTTACATCGTGTTGGAATCATTTTTCAAAATAGATCTTTTTTAAGGTATCCCCTTTAAATGGCAGTTTTGTGTTGTAATGATGTTACATACTTACAATATAAGAACCAATCACTAAAAACTACTTTTCGGTACATTCCATGGCTAAAAGAAGATTTCAAAAGAAAATAGTTGATTTTACACCGTCTGGAACCGATTTGTCCAAAAAAGTATTTTTTCCGCGTTCTACCTTTACAGTGGTATTTTTGTGTTGTAATCGATGTTATAGACGCACAACATATACATACTTGACGAAAAAACCACTTTCCGATACATTCCATGGTTAACAGAGGATTTGAATTTTGAAATTCATTGTTTACAACGTTTGGGAAATATTTTTCAAAAAAAATCTTTCTTTAATGTACCCCCTTTAAAATGGTAGTTTTGTGTTGTAATGCTAATACTTACCTACAAGATCAGAATCCATGACTAAAAAGCACTTTTCCGTACATTTCATGGCTAAAGGAAGATTTCAAATGAAGATACATGTAGTTGATTTTACACCGTCTTGGACAGGTTTTCAAAAAAAAATCTTTTTTTTTTATTTTTGTGTTTTAATCGATGTTAAATACGCACAACATACGGCTACATGACGAAGAAAAAAAAACACATTTCAGTACATTTATAGACTAAAAGATGATTTGAAAATTTGAAAATTCTTTGTTTACATCGTTTGGGAAACATTTTTCAAGAAAAGATATTTTAATCAAGGTATCCCCTTTAAAATGGTAGTTCTGTATTGTAATGCTGTTACATAACTACAATATCAGAATCCATGACTAACAACCACTTTTCGGTACATTCCATGGCTGAAAGAAGATTTCAAATGAGGACAATTGATTTTACACCGTTTGTGTCAGATTTTTTTTTAAAAAAAAATCTTTTTTCAGCGTATTACCTTTACAGTGGTATTTTTGTGTATTAATCGGTGTTATATACCAAAAACAGACGGATACTTTACAAAAAAAAAAACACTTTCCGGTAGATTCCGTGGCTAAAAGAGGTTTTGAAATTTTGAAAATGCATTTTACACCGTTTTGGATACATTTTTCGAAAATATCTTTTTCTTAAAATACTCCTTCTAAAATGGCAGTTTTGTGTTGATATGCTTTTACATACCTACAATATCAGATTTTATGACTAAAAACCACTTTTCGGTATATTCCATGGCTAAAGGAAGATTACAAAAAAATATTTTTTCAGCGTACTACATTATCAATGGTATTCTGTGTTGTAATCGATGTTATTTACGCACAAAATACTGCTCCTTGGCGAAAAAACACTTTTCGGTGCAGTCCATGGCTAAAAGAGGTTTTGAAATATTGTTTATATATACATTGTTTATACCGTTTGGTAAACGTTTTTTTCAAAATAATCTATTTTTCAGTGTACTCTCTTTAAAATGGTAGTTTTGTGTTCAGATTCTGTTACAAACCTTCAATATCTTAGTTCATGACTAAAAACTGATTTTCGGTACATTCCATGTCTAAAAGAAGAGTTCGAATGAGGACAGTTGATTTTACACTATTTGGGACAGATTATTCCCAAAAAATCATTTTTCAGCGTACTACCTTTGCAATGTTGTGTGTGTTTTAATCGATTTTCTATACCCCAAACAGACGGAAACTTGACGAAAAAAACCTCTTTCTGGTATATTCCATGGCTGAAAGAGGATTTGAAATTTTGAAAATGCTTCATTTACACCGTTTTAGAAACAGTTTTCAAAAAAGATCTTTTTTTCAAGGTACCCCCTTCAAAATGGTAGTTTTGTGTTGTAATGCTGTTACATACCTACACTATCGGAATCCATGACTAACAACCCTTTTTAGGTAAATCCCAAGGCTAAAGGAAGATTTTAAATGAGGACAATTGATTTTACACCGTTTGGGACAGATTTTTCCAAAGAAAACTTTTTTCAGCGTACTTCTTTTACAGTGGTATTTTTGTGTTGTAATTGATGTTGTATACCCACAACATACGGATACCTGACATAAAACTAGTTTTCGGTACATTCCATGGCTAAAGGAAGATTTTAAATGAGGACAGTTGATTTTACACCGTTTGGGACAGATTTTTCCAAAGAAAACCTTTTTTCAGCGTACTACCTTCACAGTGGTATTTTTGTGTTGTAATTGATGTTATTTACGCAAAACAGACGGATACCTGACGAAGAAAACACTTTTAGGTACATTCCATAGCTAAAAGAGGATTTGGATTTTTGAAAATTCATTGTTTACACCGTTTGGGGGAAAATCAATTTTTTGTCCAAAAATCCTTTTTTCAGCGTACTACATTTGCAGTGGTATTTTTGTGTTGTAATTAATGATATTTACGCACAACATACGGATATTTGGCGAAAAAACACTTTCCGGTACATTCCATGGCTAAAAGAGGATCTGAACTTTTGAAAATTCATTGTTTACACCGTTCGGAATAAATTTTTTCAATATTTTTTTTCTCCATGTACCCCATTTGAAATGGTAGTTTTGTGTTGTAGTGCAGTTGTATACCTACAATATTAGAATCTATGAGTAAAAAAACACTATTCGGTACATTACATGGCTAAAGTAAGAATTCAAATGAGGACAGTTGATTTTACGCCGTTTTCGACAGATTTTGTCAAAAAAAAAACTTTTTTCATTGTACTACCTTTGCAGTGGTATTTTTGTGTTGTAATCGATTATATATATACGCACAACATACGGATATTTGACAAAAAACTTTCCGGTACATTCCATGGCTAACAGAGGATTTGAAATCTTGAAAATTCATTGTATACTCCATTTGGAAAATATTTATCAAAAAATCTTTTCCTCAAGGTCCCACTTTAAAAAGGTAGTTCTGTGTTGTAATGCTGTTACATACCTACAATATGGAAATCCATGTCTAAAAACCACTTTTCGGTACATTCCATGGCTATAGGAAGATTTCAAATGAGGACAGTTGATTTTACATCATTTTGGACAGATTTTTCTTTTACAAAAAAATCCTTTTTGGGCGAACTACCTTTACAGTGGTATTTTTGTGTTGTAATCGATGTTATATATTCACAACATACGGACACTTTACAAAAAACACTTTTCGGTACATTACATGGCTGAAAAAGGATTCGAAATTTTGAAAAGGCATTGTTTACACCGTTTGGGGGAAAATCAATTTTTTTTCTCATGGTACCCCCTTTTTAATGGTAGTTTTGTGTTGTAATGCTGTTACATACCTACAGTATCAGAATCTATGACTAAAAAACACTTTTCGGTACATTCCATGTCTAAAGGAAGATTTTAAATGAGTTTAGTTGATTTTACTCCGTTTTAGACGAAAAAAAAAAAATAGCGTACTACCTTTACGAAGGTATTTTTGTGATTCACCGATGTTATATACGCACAACATACGGATCCGTGACTAAAAAATCCACTTTTCGGTACAATCCATGGCTAAAAGAACTTTTCGAGTATTGAAGAATCATTGTTTACACCGATTGGGAAGAATTTCAAAAAAATCTATTTTTCCAAGGTACTCCCTTAAAAGGATAGTTTTGTGTTGTAACGTTGTTACATACCTACAATATCAGAATCTGTGACAAAAAAAAACACCTTTCGATACATTACATGGATAATGGAAGATTTCGAATGAAGGCAGCTGATTTTTCACCGTTTTGGACAGATTTTTCAAAAATAAAACCGTTTTCAGTGTACTACATTTCCTTCACATTCTCCACTGACCCCGGGATTTCCAAAAATGTCTTCTTAATCTATTTGATCAAAACTCTTGTTATGTAAACTATGTTTTCTATGAAAAGCACGTTCAATCTCGAAGTTCTGCACTTAAACGACAGGCCATCGTGTGGTAGTTTTCGGTTTGAATCGTTTTCAGAACTTTGAAAGCGTTTATTTGATTGGTCAGAGGGAAAGGTCAATGAAGATGACCCCTAACACGAGTCGTTCGGATATCCGCAGATAATGTCGATCAAAGATCGAATCATCGACTCGGAGGTGTGTTTATGAAGAGATGTTAAAAAAAACCCTATTTCTTAGCTGGAAGTAGCTACGCTTCATAAAGTAGTTTTTGAGGTCATCCAAATGAACAACCATGGCAACTTGCGGGACTTGCAGGTTGTAATTAATCTAAAAAGAGAGGACACTGGAACTACAAACAATGCATTTCAGTATCATTGTCGCTTCATTGTTGACATAAGTCACAGACGAACGTTTTGATTTGTTGTTCTATTCTATTCTATTCATAGTCTGAAAGTAGTTCTACGACTTGCATCCAAGGTATGATTCGACAGAATTGTCCGTGGTGTTCCAAATGCTAACGAGTGGGTCTCAGATGTTACTGAACAGTTACAGCTCACAATAATTGACCTGGCAGAGCATCTCTAGCTAAACGGTATGGGTGCCCTGCCAGGTCATTAATCGTGAGCTATAATATCGAATTTAATTAGATTTCGTTGTATCTGTAATCAATCATATTCGTGCTTTCCAGCTTCTTAACCCTTTCCCAAACAAGGCTACCTTTATCGAGTTCTCAAATAGAAAAAGACTTGTGAAAACATTGAGACAAAAGGAGAAAATGCTGGTTACAGCATTTTCTCCTTTTGTCTCAATATTTTCTGTGCTATATTTTGCAAAAATTCTATCTTAATCAATATCAATTTTGTTGTTTGCATCAGTTATTTGATTGGACGACCCTAAAAAAATGATGTTTGCGAATGGGTTAAAGTTGTTACAATTGCAATTTCTCATGGGGGTAGTTATCGGTTTCATTAACCCATTACCAAACGACAAATTTTGGACTGGTCCAAATTCAAAGATGTTGCAGACGACAATTTCAGGTTTACAAAATTTAAAATATGTTGGTTCTTCTTTGTAGAAAACATTGTGGGAAATGAAGAAATTGCTTGTCAGAAGCAATTTTCTCGTTTTCCACAATGTTTTCAAAAGCCTTTATCTTATTGGGCTTCAAACTGTGTGGTAATGGTAAGTACTGCGCGCAATCGGTCAATCAATCATCGAATAAAAAGAAGAAATTTTCTCTCAAACATAACTATGTACTCATTCTTTTTCTTTCTTTTTTTTCCTCTTTCTTACAAGGTAATTACATTTTTAATCCTTTCCAAATAAGATCCAGTTTCGACGCCCCTAATAGGACACGCTTGTGAAAACAATGAGAGAAAGAAAACATGCTGATAACCAGCGTTTTTTTTTTTTTTTTTTGTTTTTTTTTTTTGTTTTTTTTGCGTCAATATTTCCTATGGAAATTCGTATGTAAATCTAATCCTTATTGATATAATTTATGTATTTTGTCGTTATCAGCAACTTTCGAATTGGATCGATCAAATACTTCCGCTGTTGGAAAGGGACTAACGATAAGGTCGCATTGTTAGACGGAAACTGCCAATTCATTTACAATCTCTGATTTTACACAAAAAGAAATCCTGACCTAACCCTTTCCTAAACGGAAAAGTTTTCGGACGGTCCAATTTGAAAACGTTGCAGGTGATAATTCTAAATGAATCAAATTTTACATTTTTTGTTTTTGTTTAGGTATAAAACACTATTATGAAAAATGACTAAATTGCTTGTCACAAGCATTTTTTTTTTTTTTTTTTTCATTTTGCACAGCGTTTTTCAAAGCCCTTTTCTTGTAACTCGTCAAAAGCGGCATTATGTGGAAATGGATTCCCAAACAAAAACCTGGTTTTGACGTCCCTAATTGAAATGGCATGGGAAAACATTGAGGCAAAAGAAGAAACAGCTTATTATCAGCAGTTTCTCCTTTTGTCTCAATATTTTCTGTGTTACTTTGTGCACAAATCCAATCTTTATTATCACCCATTTTGTCATTTCAAGCAGTTTTCGAATTGGACTACCTTATATTTTGCCGTTCGGGAAAGGGTTAATATCAATCTTGATGTCAACTTTAAACAAGCTTTAGTTACGATGTTTTTGTTGAAAAGCTATGATATAATTATATTTTTAGTTCTTGTCAACGTGCGTTGGAGAGTGGTCATGACTGGAATTTGTGATATTTTATTCGGTGTTTTGGCATCAGCAATCACTGTAAATGGTTAGTGTTAAGGTAGCCTGCCCGTAATCAGATTCACATAACGTCGGAATTATTCGGGCGACGTCGAAAACATTCGATAGTGGAACTTTCCACCGCCGAATGTCTACGACCGCACCCGAATTAAGTTCGGTTTCGTTAACGACGACGCTCGAAAAAATCCGATGTTTTATTAATTTCAAAATTGCCACATTACGGGTATTCTACTTTCCAATTTCAAGTAGTTTGTTATCTACTTTAATGGAATGTATTTCGTTTTCTAAAATTGAATTAATTGTTGTAGACTATAGTTCACATGTAAATGGATTTTGTCGGTTTCGTCTCGGCTTTAAATGCTTTTTTTTTTTTTTGGGGGGGGGGGGGGGGGGGGTGTAAAAAAACTAATAGCAAAGTGGTACACCCAAAGTTTAACGAAAAGTTTGGTATTCAATGATTCTGGATAATGGAGAAATTGCTTGTGACAAGAGATTTCTTTATTTCCCGCAATGTTTTCCACCCAGAAAGACTAAAAAACAACATAAAATTTCAGTCACTTGAAATGACGTCTGCAACATCTTTGAATGTGAACAAGTCTGAAAGTCCGCCGTCTGGTAATCGTCCATAGTTATTCGCTGGACAATTGTTAAAAGACTACCACACAATGACTCTTTTTGATTCCCTACAAGATAATGGCTTTGAAAAACATTTTTGAAAATGAAGAAATTGCTTTGAACAAGCAATTTCTTCATTTCCCACATTTTTTTTCTACCACGAAAGATCAAAGAATGTGAAATTTCATTCAATTCATATTGTCCTCTGCTATTTTATGGATTTGTCTAAGTCCAATTTTTGTCGTTTGGTAATGGGTTAAGCCATTGCAAGACGGCAACATTTTATACTTGTCCAAATTCAAAGATGTTAGAGACAACAATTGTTTGTGAAATAAAGTTTACTTGTTTACGTGGTGGGAAATGAAAACATTGCTTGTTACAAGCATTTTTTTTCATTTTCCATAATGTTTTCCTTAGCCATTATCTAGTGGGAAGTAAAAAAAAGAGTCAATGCGTGGTAGGCTAAAAGAGTTAATCGCTTCTGGTCACTCGATGTTCATATACTCAGTTCCAAAAGAAAGTGTGCACTTTTGAATTTTGAATATCTCGAAAAGTATACCGTCTACTGCAAGGAAATTTTGCACCACGTATCTCAAGACTATTGACAAACGATATATTGATGAAGAAATCACATAGGACGCACGAATTTTCGGCTTGATTGCGATTTTGCATTTTTAGTGTTTTACGTATGCCTCACGTGCTGGATTAGTTATCGCACAGAAATGACACTCGCTGCACTCCTTTTGGCATATCGTAGCATAAAATTACATGTTCATTACATTTGTACATAGTGCATTCGGGTGAAGCGAATTACAATTAACGTTGTTGATCAAGACGGAACCTGGCGAGAACAAAAACCTTCCGAAAATTTGAATGTGTACGTTATTTATAATCTAATAGCAATTGGTCATTTGTATGGCATCTTAAAGGAAAACAAATTCGCTTTAGAACGTTATTGCACCGTTCGACGGCAATTTACTAGACTACTAACGTAGCGATTACTAACGTTGACGTACATGTAACGTCTACAAGAAAGTTCAAGCTTTAACGTGGAAATGTCTTGGAAGGTCTGGACAAACCCTACAGCGGCATATAAGCTTTTAACTCTATCTACAGGAAAATCTGTAAGGAGTGCAAATCTCAACACCATCAACGCCATAATGATTTGACTCTGTGTATGCAATATGAGCAATTCTATCGACATCTGTGTTGATGACAATTTTCTTTAAGGTCTAATCTGAAGTATGATATCACTTTTACTCCCTAAATTGCCACTAACTTTGTAAAAAATAAGGTAAAGGTAAAACGCAAAAGTGCACACTTTCTTTTGGAACTGAGTATATTTGGACAGCAGGTGTTTAACTTTATTCCACGAGGAGTTCTAAAAACAAAGAACCTTTGAAGGACAATCAAATAAGACGTCATCATATAGAAAAAATAAATCGTATGATATCTTATCGTTGTAAAAAAAACATTAGGCTATTTTAAATTTAAATAAACTGAGCAATTCTTTAAAATGGTTTAATCAGTTCCCTTCGGAACTTAACTATGAAATCGCTATTTTGACTTCTGTGTTCAACTTGCATACGCTTTCGATTTTGCAATGTGACCATCTATGCATTTTACTGAAATTTCCATTATTTATACATTTTCAAACGATTTATGAAAAAACAGCAAAAGTGACAGTTAATAGATATTTTTCGTAAATCATTGCACCGTTTACGAGAAATATGCTGACGCCAAAAAGAAACGCTCCAATGAATTTTGTCGTTATTTTCCTTATTCCAATTACGATATTAGTGAAATGTATACTGTATATAGACATTTTGATCGACAATTACGACAAATAAAAGATAATGCGTTTCTATTCATCAACAAGTCCATTTCCGGTAACTAGTAAGGTATTCTACGTTCGCGTCGTGCATGATTATCACGTGATAAAGAATGGTCACATTTTACGCAGTAACATGTGTTAGTGGATAGACAATCACGATATTAAAGATTTTCTGGTGAAACATCCGGATTGAAGGAAACTAAGGCAGAATTCTGAAAATGAGGATCGTAATATGGACATTTTTTGAATGTGGGGTATGCAAAAACAAGTCGCAAGACAATTAAACATATTGTGTTTCTCGATTCGGTGTCGTGATCGACGGGTTAGAGATCCGCAAACGTTTATCGATCGACCACGCTCACCTAAACATCGTGTAGCACCTGTAAAACAGGATAATTCCTCACGTTAACGTCATGAACGTTTCAGGTTTGTGATGTTGGGATCGACGTTGTGTGGAGTACTGGGTAACTGTGGAGGCCAAATAAGTGTTTTTATGGTAACTGTTGATGTTGCAAGTAACGTTTGAAAGAAACATACTGTCCAGAAAATAGAGCTCGTGAATTAGCCATTTTCGAATACAGGAAACTCCAAAACAAGCCGCCGGAAGTTTTGACGCATTGCAATGCACGATTAGGCATCATGATCGACAAATGAGACTTACAGAAACATTTGCCAATAGGCCAAATTCACCTAGACCTCGTGTAACACCTATAAAACAAGATAATTCCTCACGTTAACGTCACGAACGTTTCAGGTTTGAGACGTTGAAATCGACGTCGCGTTTAGTCGTCACTAACTGTGGACGCCAAATAACACGTTTTACGTTGCCTGATGTTGTCGCAAGTAAAGTTTGAACCACACCCTTCTGGTTTTTAAATGGAAATTCTTATACCGCTCTGTTTAAATGCGTCATTTTTTTTCAAACTGTAGCAGTTTGATAATTTCGTTACCATCATTTTTCAACAACAGATATTCAAATTTACAAGTGGAAATAGGTTTTTGTAATTTCAAATCAGATTTACTGAAAAATTTGACATTTATTAGGACTGAGGCGTTTCTTCTTGACGTCAATATACATATCTTTTATGTTAAATTTAAACAAATTGATGTATACAGCAGATGTATAAAAATTATGTATATATAATTTGTCATTTCGGTCTCAACTATAAAGGCATGTTTTCGCTTATTAAAAACAACTTCAAAAAAAAAAAACTGATAGCATCTATAC
>OY804601.1:44782375-44802375 GCA_963680895.1 Fragum sueziense | reverse complement strand
ACAACCAAATAAAATCAATTTTGCAGAAGCGAGTGAGCTTCTAAGTACTGTCCAAGTGTGAGCGGTAATATTTTGCATGTGTTTGTGCTCTAGTAGAGCCAATAATGGACAGGTTACAGGATGGATTCTCAGCCTCGGAGCGTGGGCAATTATCAATAAACTTATGGCTGAAATATTGTTGAGAGACATGTGTTAAATTAAAAAAGAAATGAAAAGAAAAATGTTTTAACCCTTTACCAAACAAGAAAAGTTAATGTTTTGACTGTCAAGGGCGGATCCAGGATTTCTTTCAAGGGGGGGGGGGGGGGTCTAGCCCAAAAAATGGCTTTAAATTTGTGAATTGTGTAACGTTATATTGACTGTCTTACAGAGATTGTTTTGAAAATCATTTCAAGAGGCAAAATAATGAAATATTTTTAATCAGCTTTTTCTCCTTTTGCCTCAACGTTTTCTGTTCTATAATTCTCCTATTAGGCCCCTATGTACACACACAAGGGTGGATCCAGGATTTTTTCCAAGCCCAATTGCCAGGGAGGGGGGTCCACGACCAAAGGATTACTTAATGTGTTAAATTATATATAACATTATATCGACGCTTTGATTATAAAAAAGTCAACATTCAATTTTCGGCTGATTCCGGGAGGGGGGGGGGGGGGGGCGGACATCCCGAACTCCCCCCTTCTAGATTCACCCTTGAACATACAAAACTCCTACTTTCAAGAAGCCCATTCAGTTGTCTGCAAGAGCTTCCAAATTGAATCAGGTGCCGTTAAGGAAAGGGTTAAGCCGCTGTCAAACTTGAAAAGTCTAAATAATTTGGCGTTTGGGAAATGGGCTTTAAGAGCAATGCTTTTCTTATTAAATTGATCTAACATAATCACGGTGGGGATTGTGCATGCTGGGATGGATAACGAATACGGACAAAAATAATCTCGAATCTTGTTAAATATTTTGCAATAACTTCTTTTTGTCGATTTTCAAAAGGTCTGTTGCATGTACCCCGCCTTGAAAATCTCTTTCCTCGGATTCATGGATTATTTGTGGTATCCTTTTAATTTTTCCAAAAATTGATCCCAACTGACCAGAAAACGAAATGGTAACGACTACGGCAAAATAAGCCACGCTTCAGGTAGGAAATTGTACAATAAATTTCTTATTTCTGTGTCAATTTTCAAGCGGTTTATTGCATGTACCCCGCCTTACTAAGCGCTTTCCTCAGGTATATTACTTATTTGAAAACTCCCTATATTTTTCCCAAAAATTAATCCCAACTGACCTGAAAAACGATCAGATTTTTTGTCGTTTTTCTGGTCGGTTGGGATCGCTTTTTGCAAAAAGTACAAAAAGGTTTCGTGTAAAGCATACATCGGAGGAAAGAGCTCAGTGAGGCGGGGTACATGCAACAAACCGTTTTTGAATTGACGCAGAAATAAGGAAGTTATTGCAAAATGTCTTACCTGAAGCGAGGCAAATGTGTCCGTAGATTTACCCATCCCAGCATGCACAATCCCCACCGTGATTATGAATTATCTATCTACATCAGCCTTTCGGTACTGAGATTGTCATCTCACACTGAAAATTGCATGTTTCGTACATTTTTTTTTGTTGGGGAGGGGGGGGGGGGGTACGTGAAAATGACAGTTGAACCTGGCGATTAGGATCCGTGAATACTATTTTATCGGAGGGTCAAAAATGACTTAAAAGCCGGTAAAGACCATAATTTGAAGTCAGCCAATGATATCCCGTCGAGATTCACAGAGGAATCATCACTAAACGGAGTGTGATCCCTCTTAAACTTCTTCTTTCCTCCCTTCATTTCCATTGCACGTTGGCACGGTGTATAATCACGTGACTCAGAATTTCCGATAATTTTCAATATCTTTTTTAATACTTGACCAATTTGAATTCGGTTTGAAGCAGAGAATGTGAACAGGCGTCATTAGATGGACGTGGTTGATTTTTGAGAAATCAGCTGATGAAAAAGTTATTGAAGATAATCAAAAATTTTGGTTTATCTTCAATAACTTTTTATCAGTTGATTTTTCAAAAATCCAACACGTCCAGCTTATTTCTGGTACTATCCCACCTTCTCTGCTTCAAACCGAATTCAAATTGGTCAAGTATTAAAAAAGATATTAAAGATTATCGGAAATTCTGAGTCACGTGATTATACACCGTGGTTGGATGCTTTGCTCTGATTTGGGTCAGACCCTCGATCTGGCATCAAAAAGTGTTACTTTTTTAGAAACAAATTGGAACTGTGTCAGGGTGCATTTATTTCGAAAATAAATAACTTCACTTGTTGATCGACATCGTTATTTATGTCAGTTGCACACATATCTTTCGATTATGAAATGACCATATATGCATTATACTGAAACCCATTTTCAAACGATCCTTATGAGAAAACCAGAAAATTCTTTCATTTGCTCGTAATTGACCATCAATGTTATTGTGTCACATGATTGCCTGTCATTGCATTGGTCAACCGGTGCACTTTTGTCTTATCCAGGCAAAGTTTACATCAACTTCATTTAGGACTTTTAATCTATAAAATTCAGCATCTTTTGACCTACCCATCTTTTTTCTTTATATCAACATAGATGGTTTTTTTATGCCCCCGATAGGGAGGCATCATAAATTTGACTTGTCCGTCCGTCCGTCCGTACGTCTGTCCGTCTGTCTGTCTGTCTGTCCGTCCGTCTGTCCGTCATTCCGTCCAAAAACTTTAACATTGGCCATAACTTCCTTATTACTTAACATATTCGCTTCATACTTTACCACAACATTCCTTGGTACATTACCTTTCTGTAGGCACATACTTTGGTGACCTTGACCCCTTGATGACCTTGACCTTGAACATAGATTGGCCATAATTTAAAATCAAAGCGGTGTCGGGGGCATTGTCATCTTACAGTGACAGCTCTTGGTTTTTTTTTTTTTTTTTTTTTTTTTTTTTTTTTCAAATGATGGAAAGTGCACAAAACAAAGTAATTGCGCTATGCTATCTTTTATCTTTTTGACTCGAGATAACGTCGGCAAATATCCGCTTTTCAGCAAAAATATCGTAACTGCAGCTTAAAACAAGCTGTACATAGCTACGCGTTTTTTTTTTTTTTTGTTGTTGAAAACCCACGAAATCACGGTGGATAATCACGTGATGCAATAATTACTGAATATCTTCAAAACTTTGTTAATACGTCACGCAATAGATGGACGTGGTTGATTTTTGAAATATCAACTGATAAAAAAAGTTATTGAAGATAAACCAAAACTTATCTTTTTTATCAGTTGATATTTTAAAAATCTACCACGACCATGTTATTCCTGACATTTTTCCACCTTCTCTGCTTTAAATCGAATTCAAATTGGTCAAGTTAAATTGAAGATTATCGGAAATTTTAAGTCACGTGATTATACACCGTGGAAATGTCGGTTCTCTTCACAGGCAGTCGGCCCCGCGATGACGATGAATACACGGATTTTGGCGGTGTACTCTATATCTACAACGACCAATCAGTGATCATTTCCGCTCCTGGCACGGCCAATGACCACAGTGGCTACGCCATTTATACAGGTTTGTTGGTACCTTTAGGTTTGAGGGAACCAATACATTTGCCCGGCACCTGTCAAAATTTTGTCCATAGAAGGTCCGCACTAAAAGCAAGGCTCAGGGTGAGCTCTGATTGGTCAATAATAGAATACTTGAATATTTAAATTTATTTTTTATAAAATTTAATATTCTGTCGAACAATTGCGGTAATCTTTTGAGAGTTTAAGACATTTTGGCAGTTCAATACTTTTAGAGCCATTTAAGAAGTACATGTAAAACAATTACATGTAGTTCCCTCTAACCTAGACGAAAATAGTTATAGACCCTTTCGCGCCATGTTTTATACCGTACCATTAGCCTCTGGAAGTCATAGAGCGCATGCGCCGCCACACTGATACTACTTCGTGCATTACTAAACTCAAAATTTTGAGGCGTTGATAGCCCGTCTAGGTTCGTATAGTGCACAAATATCAACTCGGACAACTTTATTGTTGTCGACTAAGTCTGTTAGTTACGCGTCGTAAAAACATTGCCGATGCGAGGTAATTACATGTGCAGATGTCCCGTGTTAAATTTGGTGCACCATACGTGTGATTAAAGGCTTCCAGGGGATTTTAGTATGGTAAAACATAACATAATTATGGGTTTTGTGTATTTTCAGAAAGAGCGAACGGTTTACACATCTTAAGTTCAAACGCTCGTCTTGTCTGCATTTTTCAAATTTTGTACCAGTCTACTTTTTCTGAAAATTTGGAGTGGTTTAACCATCTTGCAGGTGAAGGCGCATATTACACGGGCACAAATCAACAGTCCAGCCTGCGAGTCCAGGTGCGAGTCCGAGCCTACCTTACGTCGTCACTACCGGTTCCCGACTTTAACGTAACCGGGATACCATTGACGGCGGCTTCAGCCAATGGTAAGTCTGAAAAGGTGGAATATAGTCATTTATTTTGTCCAAATTTGAATTAATCCTTCTAAAAGACGAATCAGTATTGAGAGTCAACGATCCATGTCTTTTTTTACAATTTAAGTCTGCGAATGAGTACCCATAACAAAAGGTTTGATCAACAATCAATGATAATTTACTTTTTTTAAAAAAGGCTTTTATCCCGTTAATATTTGAAGCCTTGTTTATTTCATATTCAGTCAACGACACATACGTTGAAGTACCTCATGGTCTGGGAGAGTACCCGGAACTAGCCAAAGTGAGAACGAGGCTGACGGACGGAAGTTACGCGGGCTGGTACTCGGACGGCGTGGGGTCCAGTATGGTTGTTTACCCCACCCACCCGTCCTACACGTGGTCTGCTTACGTCATATACGGCTATAACAACGATACTGTGCGGATATGGGTGTCTTCTTTAGACAAAGGTGTGTACGATATATGAAGGGTTTCCAATACTCAAATCATTTGTAGTCAAAATGTCTTATTTATTCAGCGTTTCGCAATGCCGTGCTTTACGTCAAATTGTAGGCAACAATCTCTCCTTAGCGTAATGCCCCTACACATTTGAATGTTTTCCACAGCTTTTATCTAGCGTGCACGAATTAACTATACGAGAACATGCATATGATTTACGCGTGCACGAATAAATAACACATGTATGAGCGTAAAATTTACGCGAGCACGCATAAATTATAATGCGGAAGCATGCGTATATTGAACGCATGTCCGCAAAAATTATATGCGGAGCATGCGCATTAACGCAAACATGCATAAGTTATAATGCGGAAACATGCGTTAATTTATTACATACAGGCTTAACTCTCTGCTTCTGCAAATGGATTCAAGAGTCATATCTATTCGATAATATCTTTTATGCATATTTTTGGTATATTTTTGTCCCAGATAAATTATTTGACGGTACCGACGGTTATGACATCAACGGCAAGTCGATGACTGGGGAGGCAGAAATAGTCGCATGGAAGTTAGACACGCTGCATTACACCTTTAAGTTTTGGGTATGGATCGGACCGTACTACATTAACGAGCTGACGGAGTTTCAGTATGGCTACATCTTTACGTCTGATCTTTTCCTCGTCTCCACGGTGAGTCTTTTAACCCAGTGGCGAATCCAGAGGGGGTTCGGGGTTCAAACGAACCCCCCTCCCCCTCCCTCTGAAGCCTAATTCTTTCATTTTCATCAGAAATTCAGTGAAAATTGTATATTTATGGGAAAACGAACCCCCCTAATTGTAAATTCGAATCTCCCTTTCAGAAATCCTGAATCCACCGCTGTAACCCTTTCCAAAACATGACCCAGTTTCGATGTCCCAAATAGAATTGGCTTTAGAAAACATCGAGACACCGATTCTTTTGTCTCAATATTTTCTGTGCTATATTATACACAAATCCTATCTTCACCAACATTCATTTGTCGTCTGCAGCATATTACAAATTAAACAATTCATAATTATGGCTGTTTGGGAAAGGGTTAAGTTTATTCTTTCCTAAGTGAAATCTGGGTTTGACATCCCTTGATATGACGTACTAAATGGGTCAAAAGTCTAGAAAGAGCGTGCACGCATAAAATATACGCGTCGACGCATAAAATTTATGCGTCGACGCGTATATTTACGCGTCGACGCATAAAATCTATGCGAGCAGTTGAAAATATATGCGTCGACGCGTAAAATTTACGCGAGCAGTAGTAAAAAATGTGAAAGCGAGGCTGGCCAATGGGAGAGGCGGTTACAAACCTTTCCCTTTACACCATAAAATTGATGGATGAAACGAAGGATCTGATTGGTTAAAAGATAAAATACGCGTCGACGCGTATATTTATGCGAGCAGTTGGAAATTTACGCGTCGACGCATAGATTTTCAACTGCTCGCGTAAATTTTATGCGTCGACGCGTAAATATACGCGTCGACGCATAAAATTTACGCGTCGACGCGTATATTTTATGCGTGCACGCTCTAAATAGACTTTTGACCCATTTGGTACGTCATACCTTGAGGTGGCCCATGTTGACTCAATAGTAGACCATTTTACGCTGCTTTCACCGCACCATTTTCCACCCGGTAGCCTTTTTGCGCATGGGAGATGGAGAGCTTAGTAAGCATGAAGTAGTTGCAAGAGCGGTAACCAGTGTAAGCTCCTTCCGGGCGGAAAATGGTATGGTAAAAACACAGCGTTAAAGGGTTATGTTGAAAAAGATCGCATTTAAATTTAGATAATATATTACATAATGCAGAGAAATCACCCCTCTGTTTAGTCTGTCTCAATGATTGGTAAATATAGCTCATCAGTTATCTCATCATTCGCGACTTTGGTCGAGACTAACACTGTTTTCATAATAATGTGACCCGTCACTCTATTTAAAGGGGACCTTCTGTGGCATCTATAAAAAACGAGAAACGGAGCAGACATCTAGAGTCAAGAATCCAGAAAATTATCTTAACCCATTACCACTAAGTGACTCCTGTTGACTCCCCACGAGATAATGGCTTTAGAAAACATCGTGGTAAATTGAAGAAATTGCTTGTCACAAGCAATTTGTTCATTTCGCGGAATGTTTTTACGTAAAAATTTCAACATTTCATTCACTTTAAATTGTCGTCTGCATCAACTTTGAATTTGGACTAGTCTAAACTTTTGTAAGTTAGACTATAGTCGATAGGCTACTTTTCGCAATTCCAAGAAGGTCCATTTTAGCGTGACGGGTAACAATTTTATCTTTCAAGATCGAAGCAACTGGCGGCCCAAACCTCGGATACAGATTCCCGGGTAGCGGAGCATTGGCTTACACGACCGCGCAGACCGACCCGGTCTGCAGCTACGGCGGTCTGACCTACGGCTACACAGAGACTTCGATCCGCTGGTGGCGACCCGATCCCGTTATTAACGGCGGACTGATCTGTATCGCTAGTATTTACGGCAACGGAACAAACGCTCAAGTAGACCCGTACGGAAAGACGGTTACGTCGCTGTGGGCTAGCTCGTGGGAAAAGATTCCAGACAAACCTAAAGTTGAACTAAGTACGTCCTAATAAATGACCTGACAGAGCATCTCGATCGGGTTATTAGCTAGAGATGTTCTGCCATGTCATTTTTCGTGACCCATAGGCTAATTCTATTTTTATTTTACTCATTTTTAATTGGACGTCCGAAAGGACGTCCAATTCTTATAACCACTTTTCGACAGCCGAAATGGGTTTTCATTACCAAAAAAACCCTTCTCAGACTCAATTGCCAGTTGGTAAAAATTCAAAAAAGATTTTGTGACCATATAGGAAAACTCGTATCTTTTCCTGCTTTCTATGTGTTCTCTAAGCAACACTATAAGATTCATTGCCCGATTCAATTCATGCAACGTCTTTACGGTCTTTTTTCGATTTAACCATTTTCTTCTAGTGATTTGACTTTCGTGATATTGTGTAAAGGGTAAGATCTTTAGAGAGCGATACATGCATACAGTTACACTATATCAAAAAAAAATTAACAGACGCCCTAGATATCATCAATTGCATTGATAGCTCAAACGGGAAAGGACGTCTCGCAACCTGTTTTCAGTTTGAAATTTGGAACGCCGTTGGTTCGAAACCAGTTCGGGCCGTTTGTTTTTTCTTTATGTGTTTACTGAAAGCAGACATTTTAAGATGATTACTCTATCTAATGCACGTATTGTGTATGACAAATTATTTTTCTTTGATCATTGTTGTTTAAGTCTTTGACATATTTAAAGAAACGGGGTTTCCACTCGACGTATTTTTAAAACAGGGTTTCAAAATTGATTATCGGGGATTGAGTTCATTTCGCAACTCGGGTTCGACTCAACGACAAATCGGGGTTCCATCTGAACAGCCTCAGATGAGACGCTAGTGATATCCACCTGTTCAGAAAAATAGTTGCTCTTACGAATTCCGTTTTATTTTCTCCAGCATCTGTATCACTGATGCTCGACATTATCATTACCTATTTACATACTGATCAATGATCATGGCGACAATGATTATTACTAGTATAAGATCGAGTGACAGCGATCTGTATTTATTACGTTTAAGTGACCCGTTTACGTGTATCATGCTAAGAAAATGAAGCAATGGACCTGCAACAGTGACAATGGTACCTGGATGATAGGGTGAATATGTGTTCAGATAGGGACATTGCAATTTTCAAATGTTCGTTGATAATGATATGAAGATTTAAATTGCGTATTGTACTCCATTGCCATTTTCCCGACGGCACGATCCCAATTTCTTCTTTGTATGCACATCTGTAGATGTAAGGATGCTGCGGTAGTACTGGTATGAGGAATCCATGATTAGGTGCTCCAATTCATCTGGTATTTGGTTTCAGGAAAAAATATGTATTGAATTTGGTTGATTTGTAACCACAACCAAGGAAAACTGCTGTCGTGTTTTTTTTACTCTAAACACTAATAAAACTCAAAGTGCTTGGAGCACTGTATTTAGACGTCTCTGATTGATTGAGCGGAATTGTATGTAAATGATTGGCGTTTCATTACTTCATTTCGTTGAATTTGTGTTTTGGTCGATTCTAAATCACTGTGGTCGTTTTTTTCCCTTACGACGGTGGAGATAAAAGTCGAAAAAAAAAGATAATAAAAAAGAACAATGTCATAGTAGAATTCGAACCCAGGGCCTTCCAGATATAGACATGTGTAAAGAGTACAAAGTGAGTGCTCTGCCGAGTGAGCTATCGCAGATTTCATTTATGTAGCGCGAACTGGCTTACATTTTTAAAAAAAAATACATTGCTTTGTATCATCCTTTATAAAATCAACGAAAGGTGTAACTGACGACAATACTCATGGTTAAACCGAAACAAGAAGACAAAATTGCTAATCACATGGCATTAATTGAATTGGGTAATTAAAATAATAGTGATTATTCATAGAGACAAATCAGTTGTCTTGTAACGGCAATCAAATCAATTTGGAGTCTGAGAGTTCTTTTTTTTTTTTTTTTTTTTTTTTTTTTTTTTTTTTTTTTTTTTTTTTGGTAATACAGCCGACTTCGTAAGTCCGAAACCGATCTTATAGAATTAAACGCTACACGTCTTTTAGAACAATGAATAAATTATCTATCGTTCATGTACAATCCCGCTCAATCAATCAGAGACGTCCAATTACAGTGCTCTCAGCACTTTGATTTTATTTGTCGTTTTTGCTGATTTCTGTTAAACATTTTTAAATCTTTTCTCAAACGGCAAAAAATTAGACTGTTCTTTTTTTGAAAGCTTGCTGCAGACGACAAAATTGATGTTTATAAAGGTAGGATGTCCATACAATTCAACACAGAAAATATTGAGACAAAAGGAGAAAATGCTGGTTATCATTGCCATATTGTATGTCTGATCTGTATCGCTAGTATTTACGGTAACGGTACACACGCACAAGAAGACCCGTACGGAAAGACGGTTACGTCATTGTGGGCTAGCTCGTGGGAAAAGATTCCGAACAAACCTAAAGTTATACTAAGTAACTTTGTTTTTAGCTCCACTGGCCGAAGGCCGGCGAGCGATTGTCATGGCGTTGTGTCCGTCATGCGTGCGTCCGTAAACTTTTCTTAAAAATCTTCTTCTCTCAAACCAGTGGGCCAATTTCAATCAAACTTAGCGGAAAAGTTTCTTAGGTGGTGCTTTACTTAAATTGCGAAAAGAATTTTGATTGGTCCATGAATGTGGGCGTGGCAGGGCAGGGCTTATCAGACTTAGAGAAATCACAAAATAATTCTTTAAAAATCAACCATTTGGCCAATGTTTACTAAACTTGGCAGAAATGTACCTTGGGTGAACCTTTATCTAAATTACATGTATCTTTAAAATTTTGATTGGTCGATAAATGTCGGCGTAGCAGGGCGGGGCTTATCAGACTTAGGGAAAATGTCAAAATAATTCATCAAAGATCTTCTTCTCTCAAACCATAGGGCCAATTTTGATCAAACTTGACAGAGATGTTCTTTCGGTAGTGCTTTACTTAAATTGCGAAAAAATATGTGATTTGTCCATAAATGTGGGCGTGGCAGGGGCGGGGCTTATTGGACTTGGACAAATCACAAAATAATTCTTCAACAAGAGGGCCATGATGGCCCTGTAACGCTCCACTGGCTTTTAGACTTTACACTCTAAGACTACGAAATTCTTTAAGAAATACAATAGAGGTCTAGTTTTTCATCCAATCTAAAGAAAATTCACAGAATTTAATGAAGAACTGTACATTGAACATTTAGGCTGAATTAAAATGAAATCAAATCAGGCATTTTGGAGAAGAACATTTTTGAAGGTTTTTCGGAAATTCAATTCAATTAATTTAATTAAAGTTTCAGTTCCGCACGGAATTTATTTCTTTGAAGGAATTTGAAAGAGATTTATGCAAGGAAGATTTTTTTCGAAAATTTAACTCTATTAATTTATCTAAAATTTCAGTTCTGTACGGAATTTATTTATTTGAAGGAATTTGGAAGAGATGCATGCAAGGAAGATTCCTGTGCAGTTTGGTTGAAATTTGCACAATAATTTTGGAGAAGAAGACTTTTAAAGATTTTTTGAAAATTTAATTTAATTCATTTAATGAAAATTCAAGTTCTGCAAGGAATTTATTTTTTTAAGCAATTTAAAAGAGGTTCATGTATGGAAGATTCCTGTGTAGTTTGGTTGAATCTGGTCCAATAGTTTTGGAGAAGAAGATTTTTAAAGATTTCTCAAAAATTTAATTTAATTTAATTAATCAAAATTCAAGTTCTGCACGGAATTTATTTATTTGTTTTTTAAGGAATCTGGAAGGGGTTCATACAATGAATATTCCTTTGAAGTTTGGTTGAAATTGGTCCAGTAGTTTTGGAGAAGAAGATCTTTAAAGAAAAAGTTAAGGCACGCACGCACGCACGGACGGACGGACGACGGACACAAGGCCAAGACATAAGCCCCGCTGGCCTTCGGCCAGTGAAGCTTAAAATCAACAATTTGGTCAATTTAGATTAAACTTGGCATAAATGTTCCTTGGATGGACCTTTATCTATATTGATTGCAAAATTCTGATTGGTCAATAAATGTGGGCGTGGCAAGAGGGGCTTATTAGACTTGGGGGGTTATCACAAATGGTTCTTTAAATATCTTCTCCATTCAAACCATAGGGCCAATTTTAATGAAACTGGGCAGAGATGCTCTTTTGGTGGTGCTTTACTTAAATTGCAAACATAATTTTTGTTTGGCAGGGCGGGGCTTATCAGACTTGGAGAAATCACAAAATAATTCTTTACAAATCAACCATTGGGCTAATAAAGACCAAAATTGGCAGAAATGTTCCTTAGATGACCTTTTACTTAAATAATAAATGACATTTTGATTGCTCCATAAGTGTGGGCGTGGCTGGGTGGGGATATCACCCTTACAGAAATTGAACAATAATTCTTTAAAAGTCAACCATTTGGTGAATTCGTACGAAACTTCGTCAGAAAAAAAGGGGTATGGCAGTCGAAGTCTTACAAGAAATCATTAGATAATTCTTTTAATCAATAAGCCAGTAGAGCGATTCAGGCCCTCTTGGGCCTCTTGTTATTCATTTAGATCTAATATTATTTTACAAAAAAAAAACATGTTTATAAAGTCAATGAATTTGCATACAGTATGGTAAAAAAATATTGAGACAAAAGGAGAAATGCTGGTTATCAGCATCTTCTTTTTTCCTCAATGTCTCAAGTTTTTCTCATTTGAGATGACAAAACAATGACTTGTTTGTGAAAGGTATAAGGCCATTATCATTTCATCGGTGTTATTGCAAAACCTCGTATTTCCAGCTGTTTAAAGGTAGAGATACGAGGTTTTGCAAATTTGAACTCGGGACAATTTAATTTTCCTTTAAAAAGTAAAGTTGTGCGCCATTGAAAACTAGTAGTACAAGCAATTCTTTTTTTTTCATTTCCCACAATACAATTGTTTTTACTAGAAATCCCACAAGAAGTGTTAAACTACATTTACTTGAAATTTATACCAGCAACATCTTTAAATTTTAACCTGTATATTTAACTGTTTGAGTGCTAAAATGTTAAAAGCTTTTTTTTTTCAATTTCAGAGGTATTCAACTGGACCCCAGTGGAACCAAGATGTGTTCGAGAGGACTTTTGAATGTTGTGGAACTATAAATCTAGACAGCTTTGAAGAAATGACAGCCATTGTTGTTGTTTTCCTGTGTTGTTAAAATTAAAAGACAACTTACTTAACCCTTTCCCAAAATCGGAATCCGAAAATGGGGAACATTTCCTCTTCGTAACGTATCCGTATAGTTTGGATATCGACGACGTTGTGCACGTAAAATCTGGCATGGCGTCGGTACGGTGCGCTTTAGACGTTTCTTAACAGCACAACTAGGGTTACTTTGCGGCAAACCTGAACTTGAACCGATTGAAACTACAATATTTATACATGTACGTTTCAAAAGACAGTCATAATTTGTTACCGGGTGAACAGGCGTATGGACTGACCGAACCGGTAGACGAACTTCGGGTGTATAATACAGGAAAGAAAACGAACACATCTATAAAGCATTATATTTATTCCATAAACAGGAGTTAATTATGGAAAAGAAAATAAAATAGTATGTAGTACACTGAATGAAATACACATATGAGGCGTCAAAATTAATGTTCACTTTAACAGATTTTTGGCTGAAAAAATGTTTAAAATTGTGATCCGTCACGCTAAAAGGGACCTTATCGGATGTGTGAAAAATATTGACCCTAGTCAGTCTGCAAAGTCCGCGCAGCCAGACTAGGGCCGACACTTTTCACTTTTATGTAATTTTCTAAATCCGAAATGTTTCCCTATCTTACTAAATGTTCATTTTTCACATACGGGATCTGGTTGACCTGTACCGAGTCTCACAAGTTTGTCAAAATTTGGACTTTTGGAGTTCGGATAAGGTCCCTTTTAGGGTGACGGGCCACAAATATAAACATGATCTTTACACTGTCGATGTAACATGGTATTCTGGTCACGATATCATGACACATGTTTATAAGAAATTATCTAGTAAACAACACATTATCGAACTCAAAACGACTTTAATTTTGCTTGTGATGCTTCGAATCTTGCAGGTGTATAACACTGTATGACGACTGGTCATACTGGACCAAGACTACCCATGGTAAAATGTGAGGCTACTTCCATTTGGAACACCACGGACAATTATGTCAAACCATACCTTGGATGCACGTCGTAGAACTACTTTCAGACTATGAATAGAATAGAACAACGAATCAAAACGTTTGTCTGTGACTAATCGATGGCTCAGCGCGAAACAGTTGTAACTGCCTATAAACATATAGGCAGTTACAACCGTATCACGCTTAGCCATCGTAATGTCAACAATGAAGCGACAATGATACTGAAATGCATTGTTTGCAGTTCCAGTGTCCTCTTTTTAGAATAATAACAACCTGCAAGTCCCGCAAGTAGCCATGGTTGTTCATTTGGATGACCTCGAAAACTACTTTGTGAAGCGTAGCTATTTCCGGCTAAAAAATGTGATTTTTTTTAACATTTCTTCATACACACACTTCCGAGTCGATGATTCGATCTTTGATGGAATTATCCGAGGTGTTCCAAATGAGGCTACTTCGTGTAAACTATTTATCACAATCTCAAGTCATTTGTCCTTAAACAGTTACAGTTGTCGTCATGAGGTGGACGCTTTCTCCTGGTTGTTCTGATTCAATTTGCTATTAAATCCTTCTCTGTTTCGAGCAATCTCCAGAGCCAAAAACTGTATCCTTACAACTGAAATGTAAACATTGATTGATTGATTGATTAATTGATCGATTGATTGATCGGTTGATTGATTGATTGGGGTTTAAGGCCTCTTTCAACTACTTTATAAAACATGTATGCCCCCGTAAGTGCAAACCTTTGATGCAGCCATCTAACAATTGAAACAGACCTATGGTAATATCTATCAAATATGAAAATTATCCAAGGGCAATAACTCCATAAACATGATTGACAGAGTTACTGTTCTTGTTCATATTCCAAATGTGACACCTTGATAACATCTATGCCTGATCCGTTTCTAAAAATTTGGTTTTGTGGACTTACCCAGTGTGGAGTTTTGTTCGGAGAATTCGTTTTCGCAGTCCACTCTGATTAGTGTACCCATGTTAAAGTGCTCTACTTTGTTCTCAAATAGGGAACAGTAGTCTCGCCATTTCTACAAAGAGATAATCAAGATGTGTTTGTTTACACTTTCCCAAACAAGATCTGCTTTTGATGTCCCTATTGGAAAAAGCTTTGGAAAATGTTGAGGCAAAAGAAGAATAGAAAGACCTGAAGGTCTTGAGTCGCTCCACAGGCCTGAATTTCTTATGGATAAAGCTGAAAATTACACAAAGGCAATATCTTATCGTCACCAACATTCTGTTCTAGTTTTGTCTTGATAAGTCCATATTTGTAGATGCTAGAGTGAAATCAAAGTCAAAATAGAGCCGAAAATGGTAATTTTGTCAATTTCAAGGGCACATAACTCATGATATAAATTTCAGATCAAGCTGAAAATTATACCAAGGCAAGATCTTATGGTCACCAATATTCTGTACAAGTTTTGTCTTGATTAATCAGTATTTGTAGTTGCTAGAGTGAAAACAAAGTAAAAATAGAGCCGAAAATTGTAATTTTGTCAATTTCAAGGGCACATAACTCATGATGTAATATTAAGATCAAACTGAAAATTACACCAAGGCAAGATCTTATAGTCACCAACATTTTGTTAAAGTTTTGTCTAGATTTGTCAATATTTGTAGTTGCTAGAGTGAAATCAAAGTCACAATAGAGTTGAAAACGGCAATTTTGTCAAATTCAAGGGCACATAACTCATGATATATAATTCCGATCAAGCTGAAAATTACACCCTGGCAGGATATTATGCTTATATATATTCTGTCCAAGTTTTGTCTTGATTGGTTGATATTTGTAGATTTTAGAGTAAAAATAAAGTCAAAACCAGCTATTTTGACATTCAAGGGCAGATAACTCAGGTAATTCTGGTTCGATCAAAATTCTTTGAAGGGATCTGAGAGAGGGTCACCCAAGGATCATTCCTGTGAAGTTTGGTTGAAATACATCCAGTAGTTTCTGAGGAGAAGATTTTTAAAGAAAAAGTTTACGGACGCACGCACGCACGGACGCACTGACGCACGACGGACACATCGCCATGACAATAGCCCGCTGGCCTGAAAGGCCAGTGGAGCTAAAAATGCTATTTATCAGCATTTTCTCCTCTTGCCTCAGCAAAATTATTTTGTGCTATATCTATAACAAATTTTCCCTTTATCAACTTAGGGGGGGGGGGGGGGGGGGATGTGGTGCTGTGGTAATGAAATGGACTTGAAACACAGGGGTTGCTGGTTCCATCCCCTGCCTCTCCAGTCTTTCGGATGAGACTTTAAACTGAGGTCCCGTCTCCATATGACCTTAGCTGTGGAGTGGGACATAAAACTCCATTCAATCCAATCCCTATTTCAACTCTCATTTTGTCGTCTGAATTAGCTTCAAAATTGAAACAATATAAAACTTATGTTTGGGAAAGGGTTAAATCAAACACCAATGCCAGAACACATTCCGTTGGTTGGTACATTTAAGTTTTGGACAGATGGATAGATAGACAGACAGGCAACGGTATTACAATATGCCCCTTTTAGATTCAGGGGTACAAAATTTTAATCAGCATTTTCTTCTTTTGCCTCAATGTTAACCTTTTTATTATCAGCATTTTTACTTAGGAACGTCAAAACCCAATCTTGTTTGGAAATGGATTAAAATTAAAAGAAATACAAAGCATTCTATTTAGTCATTAAAGCTGCAATGAAAGCAAATCTTTACTTAACCCTTTCCCAAACAAGACCTGGTTTTGACATCCCAAACAGGTAAAGCGCTGGAAAACATTGAGACAAAAGAAGAAACTGCTGATAACCAGTATTTTCTCCTTTTGTCTCAATATTTTCTGTGCTATATTGTACACAAAACTTGCCTTTTTTAACATCAATTTTGTCGGCCACATCCACTTTTCCATAGGACCGCCCTAAGATTATGTCGTTTGGGAAAGGGTTAAGGCCAGGTCACAAACAATTCCATGTCCACATCACATCCAAAAATATGCTGTATGATAGACCATTTTCTTCGGCAGTGATGTGGATATGAAATTGTGTATGTATATTCACCAACTAGTCTAAATACAAGTTTAAATTTAGATTTACACAACAACCAATCGATTGATCCAGACATGTGTCTTTCCCAGTCAGATAGATCATAGTGTAATTTGGATTCAGTTTGATTTATAGGGGTTTAAAGCCTTTTTCAACAGATATGGTCATATTGCGGCGGCTGGAGCACCTTACAATGGATTCCTGTTATTTCTCAAACCAGTACTACCACAACACCCTAACCAAGCCTCCAGCTGCTCCACCACATAGGTTCATGATATCAAACCATTGATGGGTGACATTTTTGTCAGAGAGGGTATTTGCCGCGGCCGGGTATTGAACCCAGGATCTTTCGAATGAGAGGCAGATGCCTTATCAACTGTTGCTCTCCAATAGCTTGGTCATGACCATTATCAACTCTAAATTACCAGAATGAATTCTTATTAGACTTCAGGCTGACCTTGAAATGTGGCTTTGTAAAATGCTTTAAGGAACCTTTTTCAAGAATTAAGCTAAAATGTTTGTAAACCCTTTCCCAAACGACAAAAATTTAGAGTGATCCACTTCAAAAACTGCCACAAATGACAAAATGGATGTTATTTTAGATATAATTTGTGTAAAATATGGCACAGAAAATATTGAGACAAAAGGAGAAACTGCTGGTTATCAGCAGTTTCTTCTTTTGTTTCAATGTTTTCCCAAGCCTTTCTGTATAGGGACGTCAAAACCAGGTCTTGTTTGGGAAAGGGTGAATACGGCCCTCAAGCCTTTACCTTTTTGCCGTCTGGTGATTTCATCTCATCAACGTCTAAAACATCAACTTTCATATCGGGAAACGTCTGTCTGAATGTCGTGTATATCTCATCGTCCATCTTGGTCAACTTCAAAAACTTGGGGTCGACTGATTTAATTAACTGAAAATATAATAATCAATCAAAACATTTCATTTACTAGTATTGTTCACCAAATCATATCGTCAGCCGCGTTAAAAAATGTCATAACTACAGCTTATTGAAGCTGTAGCTACGACATTTTCGAATGTGACCGATCATATGCTTTGGGTATTCATTGGAATAAGTACTCAAAACACAGTTTTTGGATTTAACCCTTTCCCAAACAAGACCTGGTTTTGACGTCCCTAATAAAAAAGGCTTGGGAAAACATTGAAACAAAAGAAGAAACTGCTGATAACCAGCAGTTTCTCCTTTTGTTTCAATATTTTCTATGTCATATTTTACATAAACTCCATCTTTAATACCTTCAATTTTGTCATTTATGGCATTTTATGAAATGGACCACCCTAAAAATTTGTCGTTTGGGAAAGGGTTAAAGATAACAAATTTAGAATGCCTTTACCCCTCTTATCTGTTACTCTGTGATTTAACCCAATACTGCACAGTGATGACTTTTGACACCCTTACACGAACAGGCTTGTGAAAGGCTGAAAGCATTGTAGAAAATTAAGAAATTGCTTGTCACAAGCAATTTCTTCATTTTCCACAATGTCTTGTAAACCAAAATGGAAAGATTTTCAAAATTTCATCAACTTGAAGTTGTCGTCTGCAACACTTTTCAAATTGGAAAAGTCCAAAATTTTACAGTCTGGTAATGGGTTAATGCTAATACATTCGAACAAACTAGATCCTTTCCCAAACAATGGTTTTACAAAATACAGTCGACACTCGTTGTGTCAAAGTCGGAAAGGCCATCAAAATACCTTGACATATTCAGAGTTGACTCTTCCGATTTTGTTCGGCTTGGATAAAGTTGATATTTGACTGTTTTTGAAACTAATCAAGTAAGATTATTACTGAAATATAGTAGAAAATTCCATGAAAAGGAAAGAAATTGCTCAAGCAATTTCTATCCCCTTCCTACTATATTTCAATAGCTATATTGAGTTCGAAATTATTTTGTTTGAAAAAATTATGTCCATTGATGAGGACGGGACCAGATTTGAACTTCGCACTAAGCGAAAATTCCACTTATCCGATGTTGACATAACGAAAGTCGACTGTATTGTTACTTCCATAAACAACAAAACAATACATCTGTCCAAGTTCAAAGAAAATTCAAGAAGAAACAAATACACAAAATTTCATACAATCAGTCTGTATAAAAGAACATAGAAAGCATTGAGAGAAAATACTGGTCAGGGATTTTGTTACCTGTGAGTCCCGAGTCCCTGACTCATACTTTTTTCTCAGGACTCATTGATTAATTATTTAGTGAGTCCCAGGATGCTAACATTTTCAATGTGTAATTGACATTGTCTTACAAAGAATTCGATATTTCAATTTTGGACTCATTGTTTTGGGAACCAGTGGGTCCCAGGATTCTTACACATAAATTTGTAACAAAATCACTGCTGGTTATCAGTAGTGTGTTTTCTCATACAAGTATGCTACATTCCCAAACACGACCTGCTTTTGACGCCCCTAACTGTTCAAAGAGGCTTGGGAAAACATTGAGGCAAAAGAAGAAAATGCTGATAATCAGCATTTTCTCCTTTTGTCTCAATATTTTCTGTGCTATATTGCACACAAATCCTATCTTTTTTCAGCATTAATTTAGTCATAATCAACAGCTTTCATATTAGAAGAGTCCAAAATTATATTGTTTGGGAAAGGGTTAAGTATGCTACATTCCCTTTTTCCCTGACAATGCCCATTATCATGTACCAGGTACTCACATTATCATAGGTTTCTGCATGGTGGTAGGCCTTCATTGCCCACTGCAGCTCTACGTCTGCCTGCAAGTACATATTTAGCCAATTACCAAACAACAAATTTTAGAGTAGACTTGTCCAAATTCAAAGATGTTACAGCCGGTAATCTTAAAACCCATTACTGCACATTAACCCACTACCAAACGCCAAAATTTTAGATCGGCCAAAATTCAAAGATGTTGCAGACAGTGTTTTTTCTGGCCAATTGGGAAAGGTACCTGTACCCCTACAATTGGGAATTTTTTGCATCGCAGAAATCTTCAAAATTGGGAAAAAACGAGTCGCAAAATCTTCAAATTGGGTTAAGTGCATCTTATCTATCATTAGGGGCTAGATTCTGCACAACAAACCATTGTAAGGTCTAGGTTTTAACAGGAAGCTACTGGTGAACATATATTTTAAAGTTTTTAGACTTATGATTATCTATACATATGCTGAAATCTAGCATAATAGTAGCATTCACTCCAATTCTCTCAATACTTTGGATGTAGTTATATACCAATTCTACCTTACATTTCAAGAAACATTAATTTTGTTGGCTGCATGGAAGTTCCTTTCATTTT